>CAUIUS010000001.1:22952500-23015000 GCA_961210405.1 Drosophila mercatorum | reverse complement strand
AGCGTCGACGAGCTGGCTGAGGTGGAGCAAGAGGCCGACGAGGATGGCGTCGATGATGTCGATGAATTATTATTATTGTTGTTGGTTTTGTTGGCGGCTGCAGCATTGGGCGACGACTGTGCCGCCTGCCCTGAGATCAACAGCATATCCATGCAGGCCGAATTATTGACCAGATCGGAGGCAGCGCCCGAATCGTTAAGCAGCTGCAACTGCAACTGTTGCTGCTGCTGCTGATCACAGCTGGAATCTGTTGCTGTTGCTGCTGTCGCTGTTGTCGGCATTGTCTGCTGCTCTTTGTCCATTAGTTGGGCGGACTTCTGCGGCGGCGGCGCCTCCTCCTCCTTGTCGCTGGCATCGTCGAACAGCTTGAGCTCATCCTCATTGAAGTCGCCAAAGATGAACTCGTTGTTGAGCCTGCCCAGCGCTGAGTTGCGATCATCGTTGAGTATAATCACGGCGGGTCTATTGCCCGCCGGCAACGTTGTCTGCACGCCAGCGGCCACAGTGTTGCAGCTGATGTGCTTCTTGGCGACCTCCGTCTGTGTGGCCGCAGTCGCCTTGTTGTTGTGACAGCACGTGCTAAAGCTAATCGGCGTCGCCGGCGGCGACATCGACGTCGATTGCTCTTCATGACTAGGCTTCTTCTTGCTGCTGCTGCTGCTGCTGCTGCTACTGTTGATGGGTGACAGTTCCTTTGGCTTGCTCTTAGCCTTGGCTGAGGTAGTTGCTGTTGTCACATCGTGGCTGAGTTTCTCCTTCTCCTGCTGTTGCTGTTGCTTGGCCGCTGCAGCAAAGTTGTAGCTGTTGCTGCTGCTGCTGCTGCTGTTGATGGCCGCTGGCAGCGACACATAGTTCAGACTGTGCCGCTTCACAGTCTTCTCCAGCGCCGGATATTGCAGGTCCAGATTGCTGCTGTTGAAGTTGTAGTTGCCGCCGCTGCCGCTGCTGCTGCTCGCATCGTGCTCGACACTTTTGGACTTTTGCAAAGCTGGCGGCGCTGTGACAGCGACTGCGGCTGGTGACTGTTGATTCGAGGTGGCATTTGTTGTAATTGATGCTGATGTTGTTGCTGCTCCAGCAGCAACTGTTGGTGTGGGCGCAGCAGCGGCTGCTATGGCCAGTTGTTGCTCTTCGATTTCGCCTTGAACTGGTGCTTTGTTCAGGCTCTGCGAGTAGCTAATGATTACAGCGGCTGTTGCAGCGGCGGCTGCTGTTGCCGCTGCTGCGGCTGCTGTTGCTGCTGCGGCTGCTGCAGCGCCCGCTGCTGTTGTTGTTGTTATATTGGCTGCCATCGCGCCAGGCAGCTCGGGAAAGTCGGGACGCGCCTTTGACTTGGCGGCGCGCAACTTATTGTTGTTGCTATTGCTATTGTTGTTGTCCAGCAGCAGCAGGGCGGCTGAGGCAGAGGTTGTGGCCTGAGCATCGTGGCCGGCGGCCTCGTTGTCCTCGCTGGCAGCCAATAGCTCGCGCTTGTTGCGCGCGATATCTGCATACGAAATGGGCGCGACAGCAGCAGCACCCTGATTATTGTGATTTTTATTATTGTTGCTGTTGTTGTTGTTGTTGTTGTTGTTGTTGTTGTTGTTGTTGTTGTTGTTGTTGTTGTTGTTGTGGTGGTGGTGGTGGTGTTGTTTGGCCTGTGCGGCAGCTAGGCGTTTGTTGTTGCTGCTCTTCTTCTTGCCAGTTTGTATTGGCAGCGAGTGCACCGAGTCGAGATCACTTGAATCAGACTTCTCCGATGGCGGCATGGACGACGTGGACTTGCGACGCGAATTATCCTGAGAGCCAACAACTGTTGCTGTTGTTGTTGGTGTTGCTGCTGCTGTTGCTGCAGCAGCAGCTGATGTTGTGGCATGTTGTTGCTGCTGCTGCTGCTGCTGCTGTTGTTGTTGTTGCTGCTGCTGCTGCTTGTTGTTGCTGCTGTAGCTGGCATGTGCTGCATAATAGTTGTTGTTGCTGTTGTTGTTGTAGTAGTCCATGTTGCCGCGCAGAGGCTGCGACATCATATTGGACGAAGCGGACTTTGTGATCTGTTGCATGCGCTGCAAGTTGCCACCGGTTGTGGCAGCTGCCGCAACGGCCGCATCATCCATGGTGACAGCGCGCTGCTTCTTTGGTTTCTTCTTCTTGGTGACAATGTGGAACTCAGCCGTCTCGGTGAGCACCGTATTGAGGGCCTCCATCTCGGACATGCGCGCCAACGAGGTCAACTCGAGCGCTGGCAGTGTGCCGCTCGTCATGGCCAGCTGTGCGGCCGCCGAGTCGCTCCAGTTGCTGTTGTTGCTGCTGCTGTTGCTGCTCTCGTTCAGGGCCGGCTCGCCCAAATACTGCAGCTCCTCGGTGCCCCAGGAGCGACGCTCACCTTTGCGTGCCGCCGTCGTCGTCGTCGTCGCTGATTGTTGCTGTGGCTGCTGCGTCGATTGCTGCTGTTGTGATGATGATTGCTGCTGCTGCTGCTGCTGCTGCTGCTGCTCCTTGTTGCAGTTCTTGTTAATGTCCGCCACTGAGGCGGAGTTGTGCTTGCCGCCCTTCTTGTTGCGCATCATCTCAGTGGTGGCCGCTTGGCGCTTCAGCTCGTCGACCTCCATTTTGGAGCAGCTGCGGAGCTCCTCGAGCGAGTTGCATTTCTTGAGCTTGTTCTGCTTCTTGCGCTCCTTCTTCTTCTGCTGCTGAGCCTGGCCGCCGTCGTTCTCAATGTATTTGACCAGCTGCTCGACCGGATCCTTGCCGCGATAACCAGCCACGGACTCCACATCCACCGTGGTGGTGTTCCTCTCCTGCTGCGACTTCTTCTTCGCCTTGAGCTTGGTGGGCGGCTGCGGCGGCGCCCCAATCATCGGCGTCTGCTGCAGCTGGCTGTAAGTGGCAGCCACAGCGGCCGCTGCCATGGCCGGTGTTGTCGTATTTCCGCCTGTTGTCAGCAACGTTGAGACACTGTTCGAGCGCTGCTGCTGCTGTATGGCGTTGTATGTGGTAAGCAGTTCGGTGAACTGATTGGCGGCGGCGAGGGTGTTGCTATTGCTGCTACTGTTGGCACTGGCAAGAGCGGCTGCCGCCGCCACAACTGCATAGCCATCGTTCAAGGCGTTCCCGTTCTCATCAAACTGGCGCTGCAATAACATTGAATAGCAAATGATTAGAAATATTATAATTGGGCTTAGTTATGATTTTAAAAACGAAAGAGAGTTAACTTGCGCCGTCAGAGCAAACACCTTAACTAACCATCAGCTTTAACTTTGAGATTTGTCTGTTGCTATTGCAACGCTTCAAACTCTTCACTTTCATTTCTTTTATTTTCTTTACTTGCTTTCTTTCAGCGACTTTATTCACGAGTTTTTCATTCTAAATGTGAAAAACGAAAATTAAAAGAAATTAAAAAATCAAATGGAAAACAATTTCAAGTTTGTTTCGCACACTCCACGTTGTGCTCTCTCTGTGTGTATGTGTGTGTGTGTGTGTGTGTGTGTGTGTGTGTGTGGGTGTGAGTGTATGTGTGTGTGTGTAGGTGGGTGGTGTTGTGTGCTGTTCTGTGTGGCTCGCAACTCCTATCGTATCATTCTCCCAATTCCAAATGTCACTTCTGTCATTCGATTCCCTTATTTATTATGTTTATTCGTTCGTCTGTTCGTTTGTTGGTTCCATCGATCAGTTGTTTCGTGCGTTCTTTTGTTCAACCGTTCTCTGTTTTCTCAGTCAAATGGATGTCCAATAACACTAGTTTCCACTAATATTACGTCTATTTACACTTGCTTTGTTTTCCTTTCTACTCACTCTTATGATACATGATACATGTGCGTATGTATATATTTACTTATAATCGACTATTCACAGTTGCATTTCCCCGATAGAAACTTGATTTATAGATTACAAATATAGCCCCAAAGCCCTCATTTCTTTGTCGTCTACTTAATTATGGAGAATTTTTCACATTTGCAATCAATTTTCTATGCAAAGTTGTTGGAGACACTCTGGGTATTTCAACCATTCACTATGGTTCAACTCTTGCAAAGGGATACAATATATCCAATCGATTGGGTGAGAGCACTGCCGCCAGCTTTGGTAGGGTTCAAAGCAACAACTTCACATCAATATACTTCACGAGCCTCATCTTAAAGGCAATATCAACTAGTCAAGCTGGAACTTTAAGCAGATCTAGTTCTAGTCCAGCATACGGTTTGGATATCAGAGTTCGAGAGGCAACACTGCTTATCCGAAAGTTTCTCATTCACACAGTTCTATGCTATATAGATATCTTCGCCGGTTCTGATTTTATGACAGACTCAACGCCAAGATATTATCCACTGTCACCTCACTTCACAAATTATCATCACTGAGCAATACCGTAATGTGCCAAAGCAATTGGGTTATCCAAATAGACATTTTTGGGTCTAACAACTCGAATGAGCAGAGCCTCGGTCAACAGTTGTCCGACAGGTCTATACTCTGGGTTCTTTTCCTACGTTGTGTTTCTGTGATACTTATGCAGCAGTTCTCTTGGACTACGGAGCTTATATACATAGCTAAATACATATATATGTGTATATATATACAGTTATTGCTAAGCACTGTTTCTTTGTACATCATAAACAGCATGTTGTTCAGTTATACCACTAATTGCGTGTATCGTATGTCTAGAAACTAATCTCAAATTATTACATTACATTATAACTAAATCTAAATAGCATTAAATATATATTTTTGTATAAAGCTGGTGTTTTTGGTGTAAGCGAGCAACTCCGACGAATCTCTGGGCGAATAGTAAAAGTTTGTTTGCTGTTTGTTGTCTTAGCGTCTGCAACGCAACAACGCGACCGAAGCATATATATTTACAGATATCTAAAGGAACTAGGCGACGATGCGAACACGTGTACAGAGACGGACACAACACAGACAGAACTGACACATATGCCGCATATGCAATATATGGAGGGTATTCACTAGAAGTCTGTGGGAGCTTTAGAGCCAATGCCCAATCTTCAATCCTAACGCCTACTGCACTCTCGGGCACCCTGCGGCACACCCCATTCGTCCATCAAGCACTGGGCATATTTACAATCTGTCAACACTCTCTCGTCGGCACGATGCGATCACACATACAGGAGACATACAGACAAACAAAAGAGTATAAATTAATGAATGCATTATTCAATAGGTTAGCATGAATGTTTCTAGTCAGCATACCCAGCATATTCCAATACAAGTACAGGGCATATTTACAATATGATAAGCCCGCTGCTTACCGTTGTCGGCTTGTTGTTGCTGCCGTGCGAGGAGGCAGCAACAGCTGCGGTGGCCGCTGTGGCCGCTGCGGTCATCATGTGTCCAATTTTGGTCGAACGCAGTTCGGGACTTGCGAATAGATCAGCGACATTGCCGGCATCGGCGGCGCCCGAGGACGTCGAGCTGCCAACGCCATAGACCGAGGAGCATGCCGTGTAGCTGTCATTGAGCGAAACGTAGCCAGCCTCCACTTTGCGCTTGTGCTCGTCGAGATTGAGTGTGCCAGCACCACTAGCACCTGGAGCATTGGACGGCGATTCTTGTTGCTGCTGCTGCTGCTGCTGGCGCCGTTTGGCTGACTGCTCCAGCATGGAAAAGTGCAGCGGATCATCGATTAGGAACTCTTTAACAGCGCCCGAATCATTGCCCTCGAACAGCGGCTTCTGCTGTGGCTGCTGCTTGAACATCTGCTGATTGAGTATGTCCAGCAGCTGTTCGCACTTGAAGGGCACGCCCTTGTTATCCTTGTTGGCCTTGTGCTGCGCATCCGACGACTGTTGCTCCTTATTATTATTATTATGTTATTTTTATATTTGTGTGTCGGTTATACAAGAAATAAAGAATTGCACAAAATTTAATAGATATTGTTGTTGTTGTTGTTTCGCTTGTTTTTTTTTTTTTTTTTTTTTTTTTTTTTTGTTGATTGATTTGTAAATATTGCCCAGTTCTTAGAACGCGTTAACTTTTGTATTTTTATTTATTTTTTTGACATTCACCTCAGCTCAGCTCACGCACACGCACACAAACCGATTCTACCAACTACCTTCAATCATGATTGATGTGATTTGTTAATCGTTAATGATAATGTTAGGAACAAGAGCCAGAACAACGCATAGAATAAACAACATTTAGGAATCATTTTTGAGTGTTTGTTTAGAGAAAGAGAGAGAGAGTTAAGCAAATGCGAAATGAGAACTAAAAGCTGAGTTTGAGGAGTGTGAAGTGTTTGATTGATACTGAGATTGAGATCGAGAATGCCGCCTCTCTAATAGTCTCTTATAGCAAACAAACTACATACTACTTGTACACAACACAAAAGATGTTAGATATATATTAGTCAGAGACAGATGATGTTTGTTGTGGTGGATGGTGGATGGATGATGATTATGTTTGTTGTTGTCTTTAGTATTCAGTTTAGGTTGACAGAATGTGGGATGATGATACGCAAGAAAATGTTTGTGTTTCGTGTTCGCTGTTGTTGTTGTTTGTTGTTGTTTGTTCAAATGAATCCCCCACAGATAGATAGATAGATATTTGTGCCCCACTGCTTACCTCCAATGAGGATGGCTCATAGATTTGCCCACCAGCGACATCTATGGCAACGCCTTCTCCGTCGAACTGTATGACCATGTTGCCAGTCTCATTCAGCTGGCTGGGCAGACTGCCGCCGGAGGTGGTGTTGCCACTGCTGCTGCTGTTGTTGTTGCCGCCGTTGTTTTTGTTGTTGTTTGCATTGACACTGTTGAGCACCATCTGCTCGGCAAGGGTCAGCTTCTGCATGTTGGCTGCTTCAAGGTTTACGCTGCTGGGCAAGCTGCCGCCTTCGCGTTGCCGCGATGACACGGACGAATTTGTGTTGTTCTTGAATTTCTTGCCGGCCAAAGCGGCGTTTTGGTTGTTGCTATTGTTATTGTTGTTGTTGTGCTGTTGGCGTCGATTGGCTCGAGCGTTGCTGCTGTTGCTGGCGCCACTTAGCTGATAATCACAGTTGAAACGTTGGGTTGCTGCCGCCGCCGCCGCCGCTGACGTTGATGCCAGCTCGCTGCGATGCGTCGCCTCGACCAGATCCTGCAAGGAGCCGCCCTGCTTATGGCGCTGCGATGCCGATCCCGATCCCGATGCCGATGTCCGATGATTTGTATGATAGCCGCTACTGCTGCTATAACTATTGTTGCTGCTATTGTGCGTACCAAAGTTGCTGCCGCCGCCGCCGCTGCTGCTGCCTACGCTGCTGCTATGGCCATAATAGCCGCTGGACGTTGATGATGATGATGCGGACGTGTTGCGTGCTAGACAAGTTTTAATGACACGAAACGACTTCTCCTCGTCGTACTCAGCCTTCTTAAGCATTTGCTACAACAGACAAGAGTACAGAGTTAATACGATAAATTGTTCGCTTAGGGAAAGTCTTCCATCAAAGAGGCTTACCAGGAAACGCTCGCTTTTGTTTTTCCTGTCGCCCGGATTGCGGTACCAGTAGGCCTCCTCGAGCAGTTTCTTCAACGATGCGTCGTCGAGATCATTTATTTCGCTATCCTCCCAAGGATCGTACTTGGCCTGCAATCAAACATACATATTCAATCGTATTTAACCTCAAATTGCAAGCTAACGGTAATTACACTCGGGTGGGCAAGGGGGTGTTAGTGTTAGGACAGCCGCTGGCTGGAACTTGCTGCAGCTTTAGCTTCAATTTCCAAATGAGCTCGCACTTGACTATGGCTTTTTACAGCTATGCGCATATGCATATAGACACACGCACACAAATAATCACACACACACACACACGCGACGCGCACAACTACATTTACATATATTTGTGCAATAAATAAAATAAATTAAAACACTTTTGATGCGTGTGGTTTTTGGTTTAATGCGGCTGCGGCGCGACGCCACAAAAACAAAACGCGCTACGCGATAAGTTCATACAATTGTGAATTGTGGTTTGAACAGAACGAAAAAAAAAATAAATATATATGTATATATAAAAGAAACAGATTTCGAGTTTATCAAATAAAAAATAAACCAAAAAGTTTGAATGCGATAGAAAAAACACGTTCGGCCTGCCGATCTGCACACTTGCATTGTACTAAGGCAATGGAGACAAAGCAACTGTGCGTGCGTGCGTACGTATGTGTGTGTGCCTGTGGAATGGAAGGAGCTGATAACGGCATTTATCCAAAAACCATTCCAGTGAAGAAGCAGCAGCAGCGTACGAAAACGAAATGAGAAACGCGCGATCTCTTTCTGGCACTCATTGCTGTTGCTGATTGTTGTTGCTGTTTTCGCAGCTGCAGGCGGCAGAGGCAGAGGCAGAGGCAATGCCTGAACCAAAGTAACGGTTCTTTTTCGTTTCTATTTTGCTGTCTAAGTGCGCAAAAGTTGCACGAGGCGCGCTACAGCAGAGACTTTCAACAATATCAGACAATAAAAAAAATATTTGAAAAAATATATCGAAATCGAACTAAATGATTGTGTTACTATTAATTAAGTTTATAGTTGTTCCCAGAAGTTCTTGGCTAAATAATTTTGTATATGTACGTACATATTTATTTGCTATACAAGCATGACGTATGTATGTACAAATAAACAGGCGTATGCATGCATGTGTGTGTGTCTTTCCACATGTTGTTAGTTTTGTTGTCGATATTTATAGAATGTTTGTGCGATTTTTATTGGATATGTAATTTAAAAATCTTTAAAAACAGAGATATGACGACAGTCAATGTATATATACAGACATACAGGCATGCCTATATATGCATATAAAATATACAGCTATGCATGTGTATGTGTGTGTGTTTTTTTTGTGCGTGCACAAAATAATTGCAAATGTCCGCTGGAAACGGTTCGAACCACAACACACACATACAATACACACACACATAGACGAACGCGCACTCGCGCTCGCTCGCCGACAAATTAACAGTAAGGCACAAAATAAATCTAATAAACAAAAAAGAAGAAGGACAGCAAAGAACAACTGAAGTTCGGCTGCGCAAATGGCACAGCAAAACGTAACTGGCAAAATTTACAGTTCGAATTTGTGAGCATGGCAATTGTTATTATAGAATGTGCCGTTGGCTCACGACAGTTTGGCGACAACTGGAAGGAGAGTTTTCTATGCGTGTGCACCAACACATGCACATGGCTGTATTTACGATTTTCTGCTTGTAGGTTTTTACGTTTACGTTTATTGCTTACCCGTTTATTTTTCTGACGCTTGCCCACATATTGGTCATCCTGGGTCTTGCCCTTGGTGGTGGCGCCGCGCCGATGATGCAGTGCCGTGGCCGCCGCAATCACCTCCGGCGCCGGCTGGCCGGATTGGCTGAGCAGCGGCGTCAGCTTTAAATTGTGATGCGAGGCATTGGCAGTGGCAGTGGCAGTGGCAGCGCTGCTGCTGCTAGCATCACTGGCACCACTGGTTTCGCTGTTGGCTTGCTTGTCAACAGCCGCCACATGGTTCTGGCCGAGATCAGCTGCAGCGGCTGCCTCCGCCGATGTCGGATTAGTGTTGTTATCAATGTTGTTGCTGTTGTCGATATTGTTGGACAGATCGTTGGCGGGTCGCTGCTCCAGCTTCACATTGTGCGACATCAAGGTGGTTAGCTGCTCCTGGAAATAGGGCGTCGGCGTCGTCTTAGTCGATGTGGTGGTCGAGGTGCTCTCACTCAACGTGCCGGCGGCAATCGAAACTATTGGCGTATCTGGTATTATCGCCTGGATCTTCGTTACCAATGTGGCTATATTGCTATCCTTGTCTTTGGCGTTGCCGGCGCTGCCTGTTGATATGGCCTTGATGAGTTGCGCAGCTGCTGCGCTGCCACTGCTAACAGATGCAGTTGCAGTTGCAGTTGTCGTTGCTGTTGCTGATGACGATGATGATGATAAGATTGTGGACGATGATGATATTGATGTAACACCAATTTGTTCATTGTTCATCTTTTGTGGC
This sequence comes from Drosophila mercatorum, assembly GCA_961210405.1. Taxonomy (NCBI): domain Eukaryota; kingdom Metazoa; phylum Arthropoda; class Insecta; order Diptera; family Drosophilidae; genus Drosophila; species Drosophila mercatorum. Next base: position 23,005,048 of record CAUIUS010000001.1, on the reverse strand, counting down.
ATCGAACAAACAACGAAATGCCATTAAAAAAATACTAAACACGCACAATTGACAGTTGTTGGCAGCTTCCACAAAACAAAGCCTGGCAGAAAAAAAAGCACACACAGAATATTATACACATATACATAGGCACTCGCTCGCTTGCTCACACACACACACACGTGTGTATGTGTATATAAAAGGAGAGCGTAAAATACGTTAAAGCACGCTCTTTGCATCTCTCTCTCTCTCTCTCTCTGGCTCTCCCTTTCTATCTATCTATTGCACAGTTAACTGTTACTTACCAAGCAGATTTCCAATAGGGGCTGCTCTGCAGATCCCAATGTCCTAGAAAAAACAGCTGTCAAGGCCACCGACGCGCGTGTTAGCGCCGCAGCCAGTGGCACCCAGAAGGGCACCGTTAATGCTGTTAAGCTTGCTCTTCCGCTCACTCTCGCTTGCTCTTCGTCTTGTTCTTTTTGTTGTTGTCCTGAATGAAGCGTTGCCCAATTGCAGTTTGTGTTGTTTTATGTCTGGCGTAAATTTTTCTCGCTCGCTTACACACACACATACACAGCACTCGCGCTATTGTTTATTTGCGAACGTAAATGAACTGTAGAATTGCTGCTGTTGTTGTTGTTTGTTTTTTTTTTTTTTTCTAGTAAAACTTAATGCTGTACAAATGCCGCTTGCTTACGCACTGTAGTAGTATTTGTTGTTGTTGTTGTTGCTGCTGCTGCTACTGCTGATTTTGCGTTTTCGTTCTCTCTCTTTTTTTCGGTTCGTGTATTATTTTTTTCTTCTCGTTTTAGTTGAATTGTTGATTTTTCGCCTTAATGCAGTTGTCGACGGTCCGTCGTTAATGGAAGGCAACCAGTTAAATTGCTTTAGAGCGGAGCAACCTTGTCACTACCATTTGTATGGGAAACACTCACATTGCCGATACCGAGTCTACGAGTTAACAAATCGAAAACGATTAAAGCAAAAAGAACGTAAAACAAATTTAATAAAAGAAATGCGACTTGTCAAAAAAAATCATTTGCCTCGCCAAGCCGCGCAGTGTTGCCAAATAGAGATGGGCGATACTCACACGCCTCGCTCTCTCTCATCTCTAGTTGCAAAGCGAAATTTACATACGCTCATATCTAGTAGCCGATGTTATTTTTGGCACTCACACTCACACACGCTAGATGACCCAAGTTATCGAATATATGGGTATTTACCATTCAATTAATATCATATTATAACTGACATGGGAAAATGTGCTTTTGGAGTATGAATTGCCAAAAGCGGCTTCGATGTCGGAAAGTTGTGCAGACGCGTTGGCAGCCCTGGCATTCTGTTGTCAGTGGCAACACTAGCGCAAACACGTCATTTTGCCACACAGTTTGTTGTTGTAGCAATTTACAAATACGTTCTATTAGCATGAGCAGAGCTACATATACGATGCGCGCTCACACACACACACGCTCACGCACATGCATATCAACCTCTCTTTATATGTATTGATAAATACAGATGTACACACACATACACACAATGAGCTCATATATGGACAAACAATGCTTACTTTGCACTTTTAATTTGTTGTTAATCGCTTAGCGATTTGTTTTATTTTTTATATATGTATATATACACACGTATATATATACGCAATGCACACAAACACTAGCACACGCACACGCACTTGCTTATGCACCTTCTACACTACTACATACATGTGTATGTACATTTTTCTGACCTTCTCTTACACATAGCGAAAAAAAGACATATATTTGTCTGGACGGGCCAGCGTGAGCACAAACAAGCATTTATAATGTTAACAATGCATCATATGTCCAGATTCGAAATGTACAACTTTGATATTTGTGTTTAATTACACATGAAACGAACAAATTCTGAAAAAGAACGAACACTTTAGAGCGTAGTTGTTTTGCTTTACAACACTTTCGCATGTCTTTCACAGCACTATTGGCCACTTATGAGGTAATCGAATACTTGTGCGATAGAGATAGCCGAAATGCAACTCTAGCCTTCGTGTGCGCTTCGTGCACCACCATGCCGCCATTAAAATTGGTATTTTTAATTTTTAAATGTCTAGCTGGCAAAAGTGCACGAAAATACTTATAGAAACCAAACTGTTTAGTATTTAGTATCTATGTTGCAGGTATCGATAGAAAATAGTTGACTTGAGTGTGCCACTAGCACGACATATCGATAGTTGAGTTGAGGCAAACCGACTATCGCTAGCCCGACTTCACTTTAATCCTGGCTGACTTGCAGTGAGCAGTGAAGTTCCGTGAGTTTTCGTGAAATAAAAAAAAGTTGAAATTGAATTTATATGAATTGACAATATGAAGACTAAATACGAGTTCGATGATGACGTCTCATCAATTTGCGAGTCGACGGTAAGTTTCAAGTTATTATTATTACAATTGTAAGCGAAAATCAAACCAAACAGAAATTCCGAAGAGTATTGTATTGCCCTCTCTTTCCAACCGGCGGCCATTGCAATTTGCTGTCTTCTTTCATTTTGTGATGTTCCCTCGCAACTCTGTTGTTAATAATTCGAATTCACATTTAATGGCAGGCCGCTTTGACCGAGGGCTGCCGGCTGTCCGTGCGCATGCACAAGACCGACGACTGGCCGCTGGCCGAGATTGTTAGCATTAAGGAGCAGGACGGCAAGCGCCAGTTCTACGTCCACTACGTCGACTGTGAGTAGAGCAATAATAAAGCGTAGCACTAAGTAATAGAGTCATATAAATGCACAGTTAACAAGCGTCTCGATGAGTGGGTCAACGAGGACGACCTGGACACGCGCAAGGTGCAGTTCCCGCGTCGCGACGGCCCGCAGACCGGCACCAGCACTGGCGTCACTACGCCCAAGCGCCATCACTCGCTGGCCGGCAGCGTGTCGCGCCCAACATCGCCCCAGCCGCAGCATGCCGGCGCCGTGGGCGGCGCTGTGACCGCCTCGGGCGGCGCCCTTGCCGGCGCCGTTGGCGGCAACGAGCTGGTCAATGGCAACAACGTGCTGGCCGCCGCTCTGCAGAAGCGCATCAATCGCCGCCGCAAGGTGCATGGCGGGCACCACCTGCAGCCGCTGCAGTCGCAGCAGCAGCAGCAACAACAACAATCGCTGCAGCTGCAGCTGCCCCAGACACCACAGACGCCGCAAACACCTCAGACCCCGGTCCATGTGACCGGCGATGGGCTGCTGCCCAGCACTCCGGGCGGGGGCGGTGTGACTGCCGCTGGCAACGAGGACGGCTCGCAGGACGGCAAGATGGCGACACCCCGCCAGTCGGGCAGCATGGTCACCCATCAGGACGACGTGGTCACGCGCATGAAAAACGTCGAGATGATCGAGCTGGGCCGCCATCGCATCAAGCCGTGGTACTTCTCGCCCTACCCCCAGGAGCTCTGCCAGGAGAACTGCATCTACATCTGCGAGTTCTGCCTGAAGTACTGCAAGAGCCGCAAGTGCCTCGAGCGCCATCTCTCCAAATGCAATCTCCGCCACCCGCCGGGCAACGAGATCTATCGCAAGAGCACCATCTCGTTCTTCGAGATCGATGGGCGCAAGAACAAGTTCTACGCCCAGAATCTCTGCCTGCTGGCCAAGCTCTTCTTGGACCACAAGACGCTCTACTACGACACAGATCCGTTCTTGTTCTACATCATGACCGAGTTCGATTCGCGCGGCTTCCACATCGTCGGCTACTTCTCCAAGGAGAAGGAGAGCACCGAGGACTACAACGTGGCCTGTATCCTGACCATGCCTCCCTACCAGCGCAAGGGCTACGGCAAGCTGCTCATCGAGTTCAGCTATGAGTTGTCCAAGTTCGAGGGCAAGACTGGCTCCCCCGAGAAGCCCCTCTCCGACCTGGGCCTGCTCTCGTACCGCTCCTACTGGGCCCAGACCATACTGGAGATACTGATCAGCCAGAACTCGACCACCGACGGCGAGAAGCCCTCTATCACCATCAAGTATTAGATCTATACTCCGACTATATGTTCCATTGAATAACTTTTGATTTTTCTCCGCGCTCTAGCGACATCTGTGAGTGCACATCCATTAAGAAGGAGGACGTCATCTCGACGCTGCAGAATCTGAACCTGATCAACTACTACAAGGGCCAGTACATCGTCTGCATCAATCGGGACACCATCGAGCAGCACCAGCGCGCCATGGTAAAGCGCAAGATTCGCATCGACTCCAAGTGCCTGCACTGGACTCCCAAGGACTGGTCCAAGCGCTCCAAGTGGTAACTAGACTCTCGCTGCTGCTCCAGCTGCTGCTGCTCATCCTAGGCTAATCCCGCTAATCCCTCTTAACTTTCTCTTCCCTAGAACACGCTCAGTCGCCGCCTAATCAACTAACCCCACCGAGAGTACAATAAATGCGCTCGTGCCTTGCGCTGCATCAGCATCTATGAAAAGCCATTTGATATATTACCAAGTTCCTTATTATTATTATCTATTTTTTTTTATATTTTAATTGATTACTTTTAAATATTTTTTATTTTATTATTCATATATTTTTATTTTTAAAAAATATTTTTAATTTTTTTTTATTTTTAATTACTTTTAATTTTTTTATTATTATTTTTAAATACCAAAATAAATAATTATAATAAAAAATAAATATTTATATTTATTTGTTATTATATTTATTTATTTTTTATTATAGTTATTTTTTATTATAGTTTTTATCATATTTTTGTTTTGTGATATTTATTTTATAATTTTTTGTTATTTATTTTTATTTTTTATATTATCATATATTAAAATGTTTGGAAACATTTCATATCAAGTTATTGGATAACTGAATTATCCATATCCTTAAATAAGGACTAGGTTTAGCTTTTCTTATTTCAAAACATTTGATATCAATTTATTGGATTTCTTAACTATCCAAAATCCCTAAGTAACATTACCATATAATATAAATATGTTTGAAAACATATATCATACCATTGGATTTCTGAATTATCCACATTCTTAAACAAGTTATAACTTGACTTTTTCATTATATTTTTTATTTAAAAATTTTTATTTCTTATTCATTAAACATTTAATTTCTTCTTATTCACTTTTCTGTATTAAAACTATATTATATTAATAAATTCGAGAACATTTCAAAAATCAAATTATTGGTATTTTCTCATTCTCCACATCCTCGTCGTCCATCGCTTTTCGATTGTTGACATTTTGTTGTTGATTCGATAGATTAGAATGAGAGCGATTATTGCGCTGCGCTTGCCGCTCTCTTTCTTTATTGGCGAGAGCAGCTTCGGCAGCGGCTATTGCTGCGCTCTTCGCTGCCAGCAGTGCGCGCAAGTTGTGCAGCCTCGCGTACTGGCGATCGCTTTCCCGTTGGGCTTCCAGGTAAAGGCGCGCATGCTGTTACACTTGCCGGCTAAGGTTTTGTACGTTCTGCATCATGGCTTCCAGATTCAGTAGATATCGTATATCATCCATGTCGCAATTTGTGGGGCTTTCAATCAACATTGTGAATATATAAATGTATTTCTTTCGAGCAATTGCAAAATGGTGCTTCAAATTTGATTCTGATTTCTATTGATGGCAAACAGCTATCGATAGGCAAATAGATATCGAACAGTCTGCGCTGCCCAAGAGATTGATAATTTATTCATTTTATTATTTTATACATATTTATGTGTATATTGTAAATATATACTTGTTCTTTATAATTTTTCTTCTTCTTTTTTTAAAATCAAAGTACATAATGTTTTTGTTTTTTGATTTTGTTTTCGTGGTTTTAATGAAGTATTTTATTGATTCGGCCACTGCGGATCGATGATCATTTGATCCATTGCCGCCAATGTTGACAACTGAAACCCATTTTCCACATTCTTGAGCATGGTGTGGAGCGTCTTGAACGTTTCTCGGTTTTTGGTGAACTTGTGCTGATTGGAGAGCTTGTTGCGCGGCCGGTGGTTGCACTGCAGCTGCTGCTTGCACTCCTCCAGGATCTGGATGTCCAATTCCGTGGGTCGTCGGTCGCTGGAGAGGGCGCTGCTGACCTCGTCCAGCTGGGCGGCCAGGCTGGATACGCGCGCCGCGGCTATCTCGGTGCTTTTCGCTTCCAGTATCTCGCGCAGATCGACGTGTTGGCTCAGGGTGACGAGGCTCGAGTATTCCCGCTGATATTCCCGCTTGGCGTCGACAAAATGGCGCGCATGCTCCTCGGTCTGGCGGTGCATGCTCTTCGCCTGCTCTGTGTAGCGCTTGAGGGACTCCAGGTGCAGCAGATACTGAACGTCCTCGAGGCCATTGTTTGTGTTATTTTCTGTTGTCATGTTGTTGTCTGTATACTTTCATTTCAAAAACAAACAAACAAAAATCGTCCAAAGGCTGACATTTGAAAAAAAGCACAGGTTGCTTGTCGATGACAAACGTGCCAGGCTATCGATAGGCTAACTATCGTATAGAATTTTTAGCGTTATGCTTTTTGGGCATACCAATAAAATTGTTTACTCAAAATCGAGTTGTAATATTTAATTATTTTTTATTCAATTAATTTCTTTTCTGGTATTTTTGGTATATATTCGATAAGTTTTGTTTTCGATAGCTAAACTATCGCAATGCATGTTGTCTGCTTAGAAGCGTTGCCAGATGGCAGTCAAACACGTGTTGCCGGCTCATTGAATAAACAGAAACCTCGGAGTTTCAAGAGTTATTCATTCAGCTTAAATAAAGCCAAGTTAATACAAATTTATTACCAGCAGTATGGCGCGTGGCAAGAAGCAGAATCCCTTTGCAGCCAGGAAACGACAAAAGCGTGCCAACGTATATACAATAAATCCCAGTGAAATCGAGTCAAACTTGTTGAATACATATTTTTCTCTCTCTTTGTTTGCTTCCGTTGCAGGGCGCGCCGGAGCGACCGGATCGTCGGGCGGAGCCGTACAAGGAGATCGAGCGGGACAATGCGTCGTTCATTAAATACTACCACCTGCAGAAGATCTGCGAGACCGAGGAGGAGTGGACACAGTTCCTGGCGAGCATCAGGGACAATCTGCCCACCACATTTCGGGTGACCGGCTTCAAGGACGAGGCCAGGGCGCTGCTGAGCATAATCAAGACGCAGCTCTTTACCGAATACGTGCGCGCCGTCGCCGAGCTGCATGAGCTGCCCGCGGAGCAGGTGGAGCGGCCACTCTGCCTGCCCTGGTATCCCAACGGGATGGCCTATCAGCTGCACCTGACCCGTAAGGACATTCGGCGGTCGGAGCCGCTGTTCCGGCTGCACAACTTTCTCATTGTGGAGACGACGGCGGGCAGCATCAGTCGCCAGGAGGCGGTTTCCATGATCCCGCCCCTCGTACTCAACGTCCAGCCCACGGACAAGGTGCTGGACATGTGCGCAGCGCCCGGATCGAAGACGGCGCAGCTGATCGAGGCGCTGCACGCCTCGCCGGAGCAGCACAAGATCCCGCCCGGCTTCGTGCTGGCCAACGACGTGGACAACAACCGCTGCTACATGCTCGTCCACCAGGCCAAGCGCCTGAACTCGCCCTGCCTGCTGGTGACCAACCACGACAGCAGCTTCTTTCCCAATCTGTTGCAGACGGACGAGGCCAGCCAGAGCAAGTCCATACTCAAGTTCGACAAGATCCTGTGCGACGTGCCCTGCTCGGGCGATGGCACGCTGCGCAAGAATCCGGACATCTGGATGAAGTGGAACCTGGCCCAGGCCTACAATCTCCACGGCGTCCAGTACAGGATTGTGCGTCGCGGCGCCGAGATGCTGGCTGTGGGCGGACGCTTGGTGTACTCCACCTGCTCGCTGAATCCCATCGAGAACGAGGCGGTGCTGCAGCGCATCATCAAGGATGCGGACGGAGCACTGGAGCTGGTGGACGCCTCGCATCTGGTGCCGGGCCTCAAGTACAAGCCCGGCATGGCCGACTGGAAGCTGGCCACCAAAGAGGTGGACGCCGTCTACAGCTCCTTCGAGGAAGTGCCCGAGCAGCTGCACACGATCATACGGCCGACCATGTTCCCCCTGCCCGCCGCTGAGATGGCCCGGATTGGCATTGACAAGTGCATGCGCGTCCTGCCCCACCTGCAGGACAGCGGCGGCTTCTTCGTGGCCGTCATCGAGAAGCGGCGCCCACTCAACTTCGAGAAGAACGACCTGCAGGATCTGCTGGAGAAGGGCGAAAAGAAGCCGGATGAGGGTGAGGGTGAGGCGGGCAAACCAGCCGTGGAGGATGAGAAGTCGGTGCCGTGGGGACCGCAGCGGAAGCGCCGCCGCCTGCACGGCTACAAGGAGGATCCGTACGTGTTCTTCGGCGAGGGCGATGCCGACTACGAGAGCATCCGGCAGTTCTATCAGCTGGACGAGACGCTCAACCAGCGCTGCCTGCTCACCCGCTGCCAGACGGAGCGCAAGAAGAACATATACTACTGCTCCGATCCCATACGGGATCTGGTGGTCAACAACGAGCGCAACATCAAGATCATCAATACGGGCGTGAAGACGTTTGTGCGCTGCGAGAACCGCCACACGGTGCATCCGTATCGACTGGCCCAGGAGGGGCTGCAGACTTCGAACGCCTTCATTGGCAACGAACGGCGCATCCAGGTGGAGCGCGAGGATCTCATCCTGCTGCTCAACTGCACGGATCCGACCAAGCCGCCGTCCACGCTCGAGCTGAAGCCCGAGACGCAGCAGCGCTGCAAGGAACTGGGTAAGTGAAGTGTGAGCCCTGTGATACCATGTGGACGCAATCCTTTCATGCCTCTCCCTTTGCAGGCGTCGGCAGCTGCATCCTGAAGTACGTGGACGAGGCGTTCACCCTGTTCATTGTGGGCTGGCGCGGCACCTCCAGCCTGCGCGCCTATGTTGACCGTGATGAGACGATTCACATTCTGCGCCTCCTCGGCGCCGACCTCAGCAAATTTGAGGTCAACAAATACGAGAAGGCAAAGGAGGCGGCAGCTGCGGCGGCGGCTGCTGCAGAAACAGCGGGCGATGCTGCTGACTCAAAGGAGGAAGTGATGGAGACCTCAGAAAAAGAGTAGTACACATATAATAATTATAAGTATATATATATAATCTGACAATTTTGTATATCCGACTTTTGAATAGAGAAAATCCGTTGAAAATCCAACTCAAGCGTTTTTTAAAATGTGCCATTTTTGGGTGAATAATGTATGGTCACCCTGGGCATTTAAGTGCACAAAGGCAACGGCTGGAGCGGCTGCTCGGAAAGCTCACACTGCAAAAAACACTTAAAATATACAAATAATATATATACGTAATAATAGTAATATAAAATTTATAATAATCTTCACAAATATGCCTGCTGCTTCAAAATTTGTTATTGCTTTAACGCTAATTTATTTAGGTGCATTTCTGCTTTAATATCGTATGGGCACACTTTTGCAACGGCGCTAAAGAAGTGTGTGAAACAAAGTGAAAAGTGCGGTTTGTAAATTAATTATGTGCTGCGCAGTTATAGCCATATATATATATATTAATAAATATAGTATATATATAGTTTAAATATATGTATTCATATTAATAAATATATGTACACATCGTTTTTCGTTCGCAACTGTTGAATAGTGATAGTGAAATTCTAAAATCAACGTCTAAATTATGCAGACACACACACACGTACATACAGCCATGGGTGCAAAGCAACGGTAAGTACAAAAATGCATATACATACGCATAGTTAATATATGGCAGATTGCAGCGAAAATAGTAGTATTAAAATGTGCTTTAAAATATAAGAATAATTATAATATAATTATCTGACTATTCTAATTCTTATTTCTCTAGTACAATAATTGTTAATGTGCTTCCTAATGCTAAGAATATTGCCTCCTATATTCTCTTGAAATCAGCTTATATGTATCAGTTTCAACGAGATTTTTAAAGTTTTGCCATTCGCCTAGCACGTTGCATCCTAAAGGAAACATCGATCAGATGAAATATGCGAACTGCATGCGATGAATACAAATGTTGCAATAAATATCGAAATATCGACTGCAACTCAACGTGAGCGCCGATAAGTTGACAAATGAGAACTGCAGGCGATGAATACAAATGTTGCAATGAATATCGAAATATCGACTGCAACTCAACGTGAGCGCCGATAAGTTGACAAATAAGAACTACATACGGTGAATTCAAATGTTGAATTATGTATCGAAATATTGATTGAAATCCGTAACGTTGCGTTATGAATGTCGTTATTCTGCGAACAATGAGCAATGAATGTACCTTTATATTTACTTTGCTCTGCATATTTTATTCAAGACATTTTGCGTTACATCTCAATGTTTATGCAAGCTCTATACAATTACAAATTATGAATACAATTTTATGATTTAATTAAATCAGTCCAAGTCTGGCATTGATCTCAGCTGACAAGAATTAGAAGACTTTCGCTGTGCACGTTGAGACTCAGTACTAGGCTTACGCTGAGGTATCTCAGTGATGCTTACTGAATTCTTACGCGGCGGGTTAACTGGCCTCCTTGGATTGGTTGGTTTTGATGTTATGCCCAAAATGTTATCAATCGGAGTTAAAATGGACACTTCTTTTGGGGCTGTTGATGTTGTTCCGGTATTGGTCTTATGGGACTTATCTACCATAAGTGAATCAGATTGCCGTCTCTGCTGGGATGCAACGGTTGAAGATGCAGCAGTTGGCGGTTCCATTTGCTTGGCAAGTGTTGACGAGACCGAATCAGAACCCCTCGGTTTCCCTGTCACAACTTTAGTTAATGATGATCGTCTCTGAAAGGGATATTGATCAGTTGGCGGCTCCCTTTGCTTGGTAAGTGTTGACAAGACCGAATCAGAACCCCTCGGTTTCCCTGTCACAACTTTAGTTAATGATGATCGTCTCTGAATGGGAAATTGAGCAGTTGGCGGATCCATTTTCTTAGCTAGTGACGGCAGCAATGAAGCTGATTCATTGGATTCCCCTGTCACACTTTTCTTCATCGATATTTGTCCTAGCTGGGATCCAACGGTTGAAGATTGAGCAGTTGGCGCCTCCATTTGCTGGGCTAGTGTAGACAAGAACGAATCAGAACCCCTGGGTTTCCCTGTCACACGTTTTTTCATCGATCTTTGCTGGGAAGCACCGGTTAGAGCTGGAGCAGCTGGCGCCTCCATTTGCTGAGCTGGTGTTGACTGCAGTGAATCAGATTCTGTGGATTGCCCTGCCACTTTTTGTTTCTTTAATAATCGTCTCTTCTTTGCTGCAATGACTGGATGACGACTGCTTGGAGAATCCATTTGCTCGCCTGGTGCAGACAAACGTGAATCAGATTTTGTGGATTTCATCATCTCTTTTTGTGTCCTTGATAATCGTCTTCTCTTTGCTGCAACGGTTGGAAGCGAGCCGCTTGAAGGATCCATTTCCTGGCCTGGTTCAGACAGCAGTGGATGAGATTTTGATGATTTCCCTCTCACTTTCTGTGTCTTTAATAATCGTCTCTTCCTTGATGCAATGATTGGATGACGACTGCTCGTAGGATCCATTTGCGGACCTGGTGCTGGCAGCAATGAAGCTGATTCATTGGGTTTCCCTGTCACAATTTTACTCAATGATGGAGCAGATGGCGCCTCTATTTTCTGCGCTACTGTAGAATCAGAACCCCTTGGTTTCCCTGTCACAACTTTAGTATATGATGATCGTCTCTGAAAGGGATATTGATCAGTTAGCGGCTCCCTTTGCTTGGCAAGTGTAGACAAGGCCGAATTAGAACCCCTGGAAGATTGAGCAGCTGCCGCCTCCATTTGCTGACCTATTTGAAACAGTACCGAATCAGATCCACTAGACATTTTAGTCACTTGACTTATTGATGATCCTCTCTGCTGAAATTTAGCTGGATCAGTTGGCGGCTCCATTTGCTTGGCAAGTGTAGACAAGGCCGAATTAGAACCCCTGGAAGATTGAGCAGCTGCCGCCTCCATTTGCTGACCTATTTGAAACAGTACCGAATCAGATCCACTAGACATTTTAGTCACTTGACTTATTGATGATCCTCTCTGCTGAAATTTAGCTGGAGCAGTTGGCGGCTTGGAAACTGCAGACAAGACCGACTCAGAAACCCTGCGATTCCCTGTCACAACTTTAGTATATGATGATCGTCTCTGAAAGGGACATTGCACAGTTGGCGGCTCCCTTTTCTTGGGAAGTGTAGACAATACCGAATCAGAGCCCCTGGGTTTCCCTGTCACAATTTTAGTTAATGATGGTCTCTGAAAGGCAGCTTGATCAGTTAGCGGCTCCCTTTGCTTGGCAAGTGTAGACAATACCGAATCAGAACCCCTGGAAGATTGAGCAGCTGCCGCCTCCATTTGCTGACCTATTTGAAACAGTACCGAATCAGATCCACTAGACATTTTAGTCACTTGACTTATTGATGATCCTCTCTGCTGAAATTTAGCTGGAGCAGTTGGCGGCTCCATTTGCTTGGCAAGTGTAGACAAGACTGACTCAGAACTCCTGGGAGATTGAGTAGTTGGCTGAGATGGTGTAGACATCACTGGATCAGAATCATTAGATTTTCTTTTCAGTTTCTTAGTTTTTAAATATCGTCTCTTCATTAGTGCTACGGTTGGAGGACGACCCCTTGGACGATCCAAATGCTTGGCTGTCGAAGACTGCACTGAATCAGACTCAGTTGATTTCGTTTCCGTTCTTTTGGTCTTTAATATTCGTCTCCTCTTCATTTTAACGGTTTTAGGACGACCCCTTGGAGGATCCAAATGCTTGGCTGTCGAAGACTGCACTGAATCAGACTCAGTTGATTTCGTTTCCGTTCTTTTGGTCTTTAATATTCGTCTCCTCTTCATTTTAACGGTTTTAGGACGACCCCTTGGAGGATCCAAATGCTTGGCTGTCGAAGACTGCACTGAATCAGACTCAGTTGATTTCCTTTCCGTTCTTTTGGTCTTTAATAATCGTCGCTTCTTCATTTCAACGGTTTTAGGTCGACCGTTTGTAGGATCCAGTGAATCAGATGAGTTGGATTTTCTCTTCAGTCTTGTAGTTCTTAATAATCGTCTCTTCTTTGCTGCAGCGGTTGGAGGACGACCGCTCTTTGGATCCATTTTCTTGGCTCTCGAAGATGCATTGGATTTCGCTTTCATTTTACGTATTGATGATCGTCTCCTCTGAGAGGGAGTAACTGGAGGCTCCGTTTGCGTGAAAGGTGTACGGAATCTATAGCGGTGGGCTGGAGTCTTGGTTTCATTAGACTTCGTTGAATAACAGAATGAAGTGTGGTAATTTCTAATAAAACTGTCTAGTGCTATTCGTCGTTGATGCAACGTCAAATGCGGGCCAAGACGATTACGCATTGGACCTATTGGTATGATTGGACTCTTGAATCCATTGGGGTGCGGTGGAGAATTCAATACATTAGGTTGCGGTGGAGTCTGGGATCCAAATGGCTGGGCTGGAGTAGTCAATACATTGGGCTGTGGTGGAGGAGTATTAAATCCATTGGACTGGACTGGTGAACCGACTTCATTGGGCTCCGTTGGACTCTTGAATTCATTGGGCTGCGCTGGAGTCTTGAATCCGTAGGATTGTTCTGTAGTCTTGGATCCATAGGACTGGGCTGGAGTATTAAATTCATTCCGCTCGGTTGGAGTATTGGATCCATTGGTCTGGGCTGGAGTACTGAGTTCATTGGGCTGCGCTGGAGTCTTGAATTCATAGGATTGGTCAGCAGTCTTGTATCCAGAGGATTGGTCTGTAGTCTTGAATCCATAGGATTGGGTTGGAGTATTGAATTCATTGGGCTCGACTGGAGTATCGAGTTCATTGGGCTCCGTTGGATTCTTGAATTCATAGGGATGCGCTGGAGTCCTGAATCCATAGGATTGGTCTGTATTCTTGAATCCATAGGATTGGTCTGTATTCTTGAATCCATAGGACTGGGTTGGACTGTTGAATTCATTGTGCTGGACTGGACTACTGAATCCATTAGGCTGTGCTGGACTCTTAAATTCGTAAGGCTGTTCTGCAGTCTTGAATCCATAAGATTGGTCTGTAGTCTTGTATCCATATGATGGGTCTGTATTCTTGAATCCATAGGTCTTGGTTGGAGTCTTGTATCCATAGGATTGGTCTGTTGTCTCTAATACATAGGACTGGGTTGGAGTCTTGAATCCATATGATGGGTCTGTATTCTTGAATCCATAGGACTGGGTTGGAGTCTTGTATCCATAGGATTGGTCTGTTGTCTCTAATACATAGGACTGGGTTGGAGTCTTGAATCCATATGATGGGTCTGTATTCTTGAATCCATAGGACTGGGTTGGAGTCTTGTATCCATAGGATTGGTCTGTTGTCTCTAATACATAGGACTGGGTTGGAGTCTTGAATCCATATGATGGGTCTGTATTCTTGAATCCATAGGACTGGGTTGGAGTCTTGAATCCATAGGATTGGTCTTTAGTCTTCAATCCATAGGACTGGGTTGGAGTCTTATATCCATAGGATTGGTCTGTAGTCTTCAATCCATAGGACTGGGTTGGAGTCTTGAATCCATAGGACTGGGCTGAAGTATTGAATACACTGTATTGCCCTTTCAGTGATTCAGATTCTTTGGGTTTCCGCCCCGTCTCAATTTTACTCATTGAAGATTGTCTCCTCTGATAGGATGATTGAGCAGATGGAGGCTTCGGTTGGTTGGCTGGTGTATTGAAACTGGTCTGGGCTGGTGTATTAAGTCCATTGGTTTGGTCTGGGGTAGAGACTTCGTTGGGCTGACTTGGAATGTCGAGTTCGTCTGAAGTGTCGAGTTTCTCGAGATTCTCTAAAAACTTATTGTGTTGCGCTTTCAAAAACTGACTTATTGATGATCGTTGTTGCTTGGATGGCGAATCCTCGTTAGACGATAGAATAGTCGATTTAATGGGCGGTCGAATAGGCAATTGACCTTTTTGTGGCATTATTGGCTTGCCTTGATTACGGAGTCTATTTAAAATGGCTATAGTATTGATGCCATTGGGAGGCTGGTATGGAGTATTGAGTCCTCTGGGTATTCCTGTGATACTTGATCTCGGATTCGGCACTGGCACAAAGGCCTCTGCCGCAGATTTTGCTATGAGCTCCTTCAATAACGCCTTCTCCTTTCCCAATTTCGTTTCCCTCTTCTTACGTGGCCCAGTAGCTCTCTTTATATACTGGCGCTTGGGTCTTATCTCACCCGGAGCTAATGGATTTTTTTTAGTGTATTTCCTTTTGGGTTTCTCTGTAGGGTTCGCTTCCAGTGTTGTCCCAATCGGGGCTAATGGTTCTACTGGCTTCAGTGTTGTATCAACCGGGGCTAATGGATCTACTGGAGGGATCGTCTCCACTGTTGTCTCAACCGGGACTTTTTGATTTCTTCTAGTATATTTCCTTTTCGGTTTTACTGGTGGTTCCTCCCCGTCCAGTGTTGTCTCAGCCGGAGCTTTTTGGTTTCTTTTAGTGTATTTCCTTTTAGGTTTTACTGCAGGGGTCTCGGGCGGTGGATCAGCTGTCTGCCCAGGTAAAAGAGGTTGCACAGCTGGTGTATCAGTTTCCGGTGGCTTAATTTTGCGCGGCCGCCCTCGCCCCCTTTTTACCACTGGCGCAATTGTAGGAGGCCCATTAGTGCCACTCTCTCCTGCCGCAGGAGTAGACACAGTGGGAGTTGGCGCAGTCGCATCTCCCGCAGTTGAAGCTAGCAGAGATGCCTCTAGCAGGGCTTTAGCTTTAGCTGCAGCCGTCTGTCGTGGCTTCCTGGGTACCAAAGGATTTTTTCGTGTATACTTGCGCTTCGGTTTGACGGCAGGAGTAAGATCAATAGTTTCTGCTTGCTTCGTTGGCACGACGGTTGCAGTTGCGGTAGACTGCACTGGAGGGGGCACTGGAGTGGGCACTGGAGTGGGCAGTGGAGTGGACACTGCAGTGGGCAGTGCTGTGAGAGGCTTAGGCAACAGGAACTGTGATGTCTGCGGCGAGGGCAGCTCCATTGCTCTACCTGGAGTCTTGGCCAGCGGAGCCAACTCTTTAGGTTTAGCCCACAATTCAGCATTCATTGAGCCGCGTGCAGTCGGGGTCGGAGGCAGCCTCAACGGTGTCGAGATATCCGAAGGCAGTGACAGCTGCGGCTTTTTTGGCGGCACAACTGGTCTGCGTGGAGCCGTTGGCTTTGACTGAACAGCAAGCATAGTCGCATCCTCTACTGTAAGTGTCGCTGGTGCAGTCGAGGTTGAAGGCCGCCCCAGTGATAGCGAAATGTCGGTAGGTAGTGACACCTGCGGCTTCTTTGGCGGCACAACTGGCCTGCGCGGAGCCGTTGGCTTCGACATAACACCAAGCATAGTCGGATCAATAATTGTGGGTGTCGCTGGTTCTTTCTTGGCCGGTGGCTTCCTGGCCACAGCCGGTTTGTTGGCCATCTTCTCCTGGATCTCGATGGCCTTGGCGCGTATGTAATTGCGCTGGTTGGTCATAGCCTCTTGGCTTAAGTTCTTGTCCATTTTGATGTTCCTTATGGACGCCGCCGCCATTCGCAAATTAGCCTTAGCATTATCTGGCTTGCCAAGGGCTATGAGCTGAGCAGACGGATTTTCGGCGGTAAAGGTCGCTGGGAGATTGTTAACAGAGCATACGATATGGTCCGGTTCTTTTTTTGGTTTTTTGGCTTTGACTGGTACTGGTACACAGACAGGTCGCTTTTTGCGGGCCGGATCGCCGCCTTGGGGAACCGTATCGCATGGACAATACACTGAATTATTAAACCTATTGAATTGCGTGAGCCTATCAAGCATCGTCCGCTTGCCCAACTTGATCAGTATCTGCTCGCCCAAGGGGAACTTCTCCTTACTGGGGAAGCATGTCTGCTTCTCCGAAGCAGTCGGCGGCATCGAGGTTGCGGCCTTGAGACTAAGTGGTCGCAACGGCCTATGATCAGCAGAAGGCTCATTTTTCGAAGAGTTTTGGACATCAGATAGTGTTCCAGGTGGCACCAGATAGTTCTTGAACTTATTTCGCAATTTTTCGGTTCTTAATTTGCATTCGTCAACATTCTCCTGGTTTTCAGCCATTTTCTTTTTTCATTTATCACTTTTTGTTCACGATTATTTTATTTCATTGATTTTAATTTATTTTTTTTTTTTTTTGTAAATTTGAAAATTTTTGTATTTTTGGAAATTTTATTCGACTATTTCTCGACGAGTGAGCATGAAGCACTGAGCATTAGCAGCCTGAAAAAAGCAACGTTACCTTTCAACGCCTGCTTAGTTTTTTTCTTTTGCTGGAAATTTAATCCATTGCAATAATCTCAATTGCCATTTATTAAATGTCTAACTGACTTTGACACATACTTCAAATAAGAGTTGATTGATTTCGCCTAGTTGAAATATATCGATAGACAGTTGAAACGGTTTTGGTAGCAGTTACAATTCGAAGTTGGTTGTCAATTTGAATCTGTTTGATGGTTGGGTAATAACAGAAAATAAGTTATATTACTACTACTATTAACTACTACTACTAGTAACTACTATTAACTAGAAACCAAGCAAATCATAGCAGGTAAGCTGGAAGTTGGGAGCGATTGACTAGTTGATGTCCGGAAGAAGGTCTGTGCAGAGCTTTCATGATAATCATTCTATTCTACTCATAATATATTCGTAAGTTCACAAGGTGTTTTCTTCCTCTAGAATTTCTAATTTGATTGATATTTTGTAGGTGTTCAACGTGGGATTTACGAGGATATAAGAGGAGTACTTCAACTACACGCTGTGGGAGCTCAGCACAATAGATATAAGATAGCATTAAGAAGTTTTATTTGTAAGAATAGTTCTATAAGATAATAATAATAAGATACAAATTGTAAATGAAAGGCACAGCTGCGATAAGATCGCTGTAACTCACTCAGCTGAGCGCAGCATAGATCGTTCTTTACATGCATCTGCCTCTTCATGATTATCCTAAGCATCGCTCTGAGTATTCGCCACCCACAGTGATAAGATACTCAGAGAAGGAGCTTAATTGAGCATAGAACGCTGTAACTCAAACATCAAGTGCAGCATAGATATATAGCTTATATATAGAATATGCAAGTCAGGATACCCATGCAAAGGATATAGCGAAAGGAAAATCAACTGAACATAACTGCAGGCTATGCATGTTTCATAGTTTAGGAGCAGCTCTCAGCAGGTAGGTTCAGTCGTCAGTGTGACTACTAACCATATAGAGTCGCGACAATTTTTATATATTTTTGTATATGTATAAATATTTTTTTTTTATACATCGTCCTTATGGACGATCCAAACATATATTATACGCCTTTTAGAATCTATGAGAACGAGAACGAATCAATGTAACTAAGTAAGCAGCTGCTAGTGCCTAGATTGGCGAGAGCACTCCAATCGTATCTAGAGATACATCAAGCCTCCACAAATGAATCAATGAGAAAGAGAATGAATCAATGCGAATGAATAGAGATATGGTTGGTAATGGCTAGACTAGTTAAGAGTCAACTGGCTGACAGATGCTTTAGGAGTTCGACTTCCATCTAGAGATACACCAAGGCTATAGGAATGACTCCACGAACTAAACCGAATGAGCATGAGAATTAATAAGAATGAATGAATGAGTACGCAGGTTATGCAATGCCTAGGCTTATAGATGCTTTTGGAGTTCGACTTCCATCTAGAGATACACCAAGACACCAAGGCTATAGCAATCAGTCCACGAACTGAACCCAGTTCAGTCGATTAGAAATGAAAAACAATCGTTCGCCTTTTGTTATAAAATGTTACATTTATGTTTTGTTTTTTATTTGTATTATTATTTAGTTTTTCCCAGTATAAATATATCGTATATAAAGTATATAAAAAAAAGTTCATTAAAAAATTACACATATTCTTTATGTTTTATGTTTGTTGTTGTTTTTTCTTTTCTTTCTTTTTTTTGCGCTTACAAATTTTTATCTCATTTTTGCTTTAGTTAATTTCGTTTGTGTTTTGTTTCTTAAAACGTGTTTTTCTTCGTCTTTTAAAAAGTACTCAAGAAGATGTATATATAGAAAAAGGGGGTTGAGGGGGCGTGGCATATATCAGTGTATTGCTTGTTTTCTTTTTCGATTTTCATTGTTGATTAAGATTGAAATTGTATTTATTATAATAATAGGAATGAGCTTATTTATTTGCAATAAATTTGACAAGAAATGGAAGAAAAAAATATTTTAAAAATCTATTAAAAAAAAAAAAAAGAAAAACAATAAAAAACAACTTTTGTTGTTGTTGCTTGGATGGCGGCTGTTTACAGTCGTTGTTGCTGTTGCTTCTCTTTAGACAAACATAAAAAAATATATTCAAAATAAATTTATTTAAAAAAAAAAAAAAACAAACAATTTTTTATCTGAGTGTGAGAGCGAGTGAGAATGTGTTTGCTGCTTGTAAAAAAAATTGATTTTCTTTTTATAATTTTTTTTTTTTTTTGATGATGCTGAATGTTTAGGCCTTCTTCTCGGCCTCGATGACCTCCTTGGTTGGCAGCACGTTCTTCTCGTTGGTTTCGGTGTGCTTCAATTTTTTCGCATCGAAGTTCTCAATGCCCGCGATGAATTGATTCTTCTCCTTCTCCTGTTCAATTGCTATAGATCGAGATAGAGATAGAAATAGTTTGTTAAATTGTTCACAATTTAGTTGCAATTGCCTTAAAAGGCCAACAGCTGGTTTTGCCAGTTGTCGTATCTCTCTCTGTCTCTGTCTTGCTCTACGCACCTTCCTTATCGGGCAATGGATTCTTCTCATTGGTCTCTGTATGCTTCAAATTGTTTTGATCGAATGCGGTGATGCCCTCGAATATGGACTTTTGAGTCTTCTCGGCGGCCACATCTACAATTTTTTGTTAGTCAATTTTCATTTACAACATTAACAACTGGAAGACCTACCCTCGGCAGTTGGCAAAATGATTTTCTCCTGGGTGCTGGCATTCTTTAGCTTATCCGTATTGAAGCCCTCCAATTGGCTCTTCAGATTCTCGGCCACCTTTGGCAAGTCCTTGAGTGCTGGTGCTGGGGCAGCCATCTGCCAAAGAAAAAACAACAAAAAACAAAAGCCAAAAATTACAAATCAATCAAATTACATTATTTAGCAATTCAAAAAAACGTTACACTTCGCTAACAAAAGCCCGCATATCGATAGGGAGTGGAGTGGGTGAGTGACACATCACTAGCGGAAATGCACATCGATAACAAAGCCTGCAGCGCACACGCATACACATGAATGTACATATTAGTAAGAGTATGTGTGTGTGCGTGTGCTGTGAGTCTTTGAGAAACTCTTTTTCGTTGTTTACCGTTGGGTTTATTATGCGATTTCTCATAGCGATTACGCTGAAAAGCAAACTTATTGATTCACAAACGAAGCCACAGAGCATACACACACACATATATATATATATACGAATTTGTCATGCGAGAGCTAATGAGTCATGCGCGCTGGACAGCAAGGACGCAAAACCGAACGCTTACCCACAGCTGTGTTTGTATGCGTGTGCAAGCGACCAGCAGAAATACAAGAGATATAAAGAGAGGAAGAGGGAGCGAGCGAGCGAACGAATGAGCGTGAGCAAGAAGTTCAGCGAACCTACCGCAGCAGCAACAGCAACAGCAGCAGCAGATTAAATTCCAATTGGACAAGCAACTGGAGGCGAGTGTACCGTTATCAGCGCCGCCGCTCGCTCGCTCAGCTGCTAGCAAAAGTAACTGAATTGCATTTTATCACGTTTATTTTTAGTTGCAAATCAACCAAAATGTGTTGTGTCCATTGTTCATGCCCGCCCGTATTCTAGTTAATCAACCAAATTATATATGTATATATGTATGTATGTCTATGTCTGTATGTTTATCACGCAAAAGTGCTTCATAAGAAAAATAGATCGATCGCAACCGTTGCCAAAGTCGCTTGTATTTAATTTCAACACCCCATGGCTCATATAGATTTCGTCTCTCTCGCACACACATAAAGAAAGCGCTTCATTAATATCGATAGCAAGTGCACACATACACACATGCATGTGCATGTGCATACGTGTGTGTGTATCTGAATTGCACAAGCAAGCGTTACAAGGGCGGCAACCGCGCCAAAATAAAAAAAAAAATACAAAAATTCATATATAGAAATAAATCTACGCTTAATAGTCGTCTGTATTTTTATTGACCATATATGGCGGCATTAAGGCGCGCCTAAACGTAATTCGCCCCTGGCCAATAGACGCGCTGATTGACTAACGGCTCGTTGACGTCGACGTCGCCGTTTAGTCATACCCAGCGGCAGCAGCAGCAACTCCTTTTTAAAGCAAAAAAAAACAACACAAACAAAGGCGAATATTGCAACTCACACACACACACACACGCACACACATGCATGCATGCATGTGCATGTACATATACGGCGAATTATGTTGTTGTTTTATTTTGGGAGGTGGGGGGAGTAGTTTGCATGTTCTCGCCTTGTTTGCCATGAATCAACTTCCAAGTTGAAGCGAATAATGTAGTATGAATCATATCATATTCGCCGTCGCTGTCGCTGCCGCACTCTACCCCTGCCACTTCCACTTCGCCTGCGTCACTGTCTTTGCCTTTGCCTTTGTCTCAAGCCCACACTTGAGGCGCGCTCTCTCTTTTCTTCTTTCGCCACTCTCTTCTTCCTAGTGGTGAGAGTTGTTCAAACTCTGAAACTGTCTTTTGTTTTGTTAATTTTATATCTTTATGTGATTGGAGCGGATGAGTGTGTCTGGTGTGTGTAAGTGTGGGGGTCATTTGGCCGGCGCCAGCTAACCGCCAATTCGCCGTTAGGCCAATTTTGACATTTGAAAGCGTCGTCAAAAAAGAAGAGGAAAAAAAAACGTATTAAAGCCGACGGCGTCGATGCGTGGCGGTGAAGGCGGTGGCACACACACACATATATATACATACATGTGGTAAAGCGAAAGCAGCAAAATATAAAAGAACAAAAGAAGGAAGGCAAATGACAGACACGTCCGTTTTACACCCTCGCCTTAGTCAGCAGCAGCAGCAGACGACAGGCTGCGCGCTGGCTCCTGCTATGCCCACACACACACATGCAGCGCACGTCTGTCAGTTGGTACATAAATTTAAATATATACATGTGTTTGTGTGCGCTCGCGACATTAAGTGAATTTTAAATATGCAGCGCAGTTTAGTCATTCGCACACTCATACAGGCATATTACTGTATGTGTCGCCGTCTGTTATTTTAAATATGTTTTGCATTCATTTTCTGGCGATAAATTAAACTCCAATTGGTTATTATCGATAACATCGCACATGCGCCACGCCCTCGCGCAAGATAAATTTTAGCGACACACACACATACATACATGCGAATGTTAAGCAGGCAATGCAGCTTAAATGCACAGCTGCAGACTTGCACACACACACACACACACATACGTGTATATACAGACTTACTGTATGTGTGTGAGTGAGCACGCGCAAGCACAAGCACACACATTGTGGGGAGGATATTTAACAGCGTCAAATGCCCCGCCCAAGCAGCCGTCGCAGACACACACACAAACACAGACGGCCACTCACACGCACATAGATACAGGCACACGTAAAACAGACGCCAAAAAACGAAAAAACGCCGGCCGGCAAAGCTCTAACACACACACAAAAAAAGAAGTGAAGAAAAAAAACTAGCGAAAAAATAACAAAAGCAGCTTAAGGCCGTCGACTTAACAGCTGCTCAAATAGTTTGAAGAAAAAAAGAACTAACGGGGAGTAGCAGCCGCCGCAATAAATAATTTATAACAAATGTGCAAAGAAGAGTAACTCCGCTCCACTCCTCCCCGCTCTCACTCACTCTCTCTCTCCCACTCGCTGAGCATTTGCAATGAATGGAAATGGGAATGCTGGAAGCGCAGCCACAACAACAAGAAGACAAGAGACAAGAGGAACGAAACGCAAGAATAGCGCCGCAAACAAAAACCAGTTGGCGTTGGCTGGCTTTTGCAGCAGCAGCTTTAGATTTTTTTTTTCATTTTTTTTTTTGGCCCCCTACTTTCTGCAATAATGAAAAAATATAAAATAAAAAAAAAATATGAGACGTAGCAAAAAGTATTGAAAATGTCAAAAATAAAATAAAGTAGCACATTAATAATAAAAATAAAAAAAAAAACAAGTAATTTCGACTCACCTTTAATTTGTGCTTATTTTTTTTAATTTAGGGTTTGGTTTGAAATGGCAAAAGAATTGCGCACTTTACAAAAAATAAATGCGGGTGGGTGAGTTGACTGATTGGGTGGATAAATATATATATATATATATCTGTATATATATATACTTGTATGATGTGTTAAGTGTAAGCACTTGGCAAATTGGACACTTGCTAGTTTATAACTGTTTTATCGCGAAAGCTTGCAAGCAAACAGAACGACACACAACTTAATACTGTGCGACAATTGTTCAAATACAAAAGATGAAGGCGTACGATTGATGTTGTTGGGGCTGTTTTGAACGAACGCACTGCTGCTATCGATAGCGTCATCGAATGCATTCGATGCCATTGCTGCAGGCTGTGTTATCGTATGCTGACCTATACAACGATCATTGGCGTACGGTATGCGATAGTTTTTCTTTGCTGTTTGCGATATTTTTTTGCATACAATTCGCACTGCGAATGCCAAAAAGACGTTACAATTTAAATGTCAGTCAGATATTAGAATTACTTTAATAAGGCTCTGGTTTCAGGTAGATGCATACACACGCATGTGTGTACTTAGTTGTCCTAATTGCTAACATATTATACTACGCATAATTGGCCGATCGACACTCGTTCCAGACGTGCTCCATCTCGTCGGGATCGCCAAAGCCGTGCGAGGCTATCACATCGCTATAGCTATCCGGCCCGTAATACTTGGGTCTGTGAAAATGGAAATCGTCACAGCGATGCACGGGTATGTGCGCCTTCAGTGCCACCATGCCCAAGAAGACATCATCGAAGCGGAACAGCGGAATGGAACGCCCCACTGCGTACATCTTCAGCAGGGCGTCCCTGGAGAGGAGGAAGGCGCCCGCTGTCACATACGCCGGCCACTTGTCGAACGGATACTCCTCGAGCGAGACATACCACTTGCTGAACTTGTGGCGCAGTGGTGCCGTCTGGAACACATAGCCGGCAAAGAGCAGACTCTGGTGATGCGTCTGCCGACCCTTGCCCAGAAAGCGGAGCACGTTCTTCACGGACACGTAGTAGTCGTCGTCCACGAACAGGTAAAAGTCGCTGGAGTTGAAGTGCTCGCTGGCCCAGCGCAGGCCCATCATAGTCTTGATGGTGTTGTTGAAGTACGCATCCACGAAGTCCGCGCGCAGGATGTCCCCGTGCTGCTTCGCCTCCGCCAGCGCCGCATCCTTGGGGCCAGCACCTGCGGCGGGTGTGCCCAGCACAAAGGCGCGCCTGATGTGCACATCCGAGAAGCGTGCCTCGTAGCCCCACGTCTTGCGTATGGCGTGCCTTCGCGCCACATTGCCAATGGCGCTCTTCACCAAAATTGTCAATCTGGGCGGATCCGCTGCGTCGTGATTTTTCGTGAATGCGGGCATTTGGAGGAACTTGTAGTCCAGCGGCGCTGGCGCGCTGTCATTGTGCAGCGGATAGTAGTAGTGCGTCTCAAAGTCCAGTTCGTACAGATGCGTCAGCAGGCCACAGAAGTCCAGCAGAAAGATTAAGGGCACGGCGAGCGCACATTTTAGCAGTAATTTGTAATGTTTTTTCAACATTGCGCGATCGTCACTAGCGCTGACAACAACAGCTGTTAGTAGGCAATATATCGCATGCCTATCGATAGGAGTAATCGTCAGCGTTGGGCAAACTAATATTTAAAATCAAATTGTATTTATTATATAGTTATTATATGCACATTATTATTATTATTATATTTTATTTACCTAAACATTAATTATATAAAAGGCAGTCACGCTGACTAACCATAATGAAAGTCATAGTTTAGAAGTCAATTATCTATCGCACTATAAAAAGCACTATAAAATACCAAAAAACGAAAATCCCAAAGTGAATGTCAAATATTAAAGAAAAAGAGTTTCTTTGGAATTTACAACAACTAATGTAATGATATTGCGCTAAAACATTCAAAATGTCTGAGGAAATAGTAAGTCAAAATACAACAACAAAGACGACAGTCAACTCAACCCTAACAACGGCACAACGTGCACGCATCGAGCGCAATCAGGCCAAGGCACAGAAGCTGAGGGAGGCCAAGCTCGTCTCGCATCCCTATAAGAATGTACAGAAGTAAGTAGAACTGAATGAATCCATGAAAAGTGCAACTAATTGTGTGCATTGCAGCACTGGCGATGGGGAGTCACCTGCAGTGGGTCAGGAGAATGGCGTCATTAAGGTGCAGGGCACCAAGTACATCGACACTGGAGGCGGCTTCCTGCTGGAGCAGCCCGTTTTGGCGGACGGAAGCAAGGCGACGGGCGAGGAGTCGGCGGAGGCGGCCATCATCGAGGACGCCATTTCCATACCCGTGGTCTATGAGGAATGCCTCGACTGCGGCGATCAGTACGCAGATTCGTATTTATTCAATAATTTCGGGCATTCCGTCTGCGACAAGTGCCGGGACACCGAGGAGCGGCATTCGCTGATCACACGGACCGAGGCGAAGGCCGAGTACTTACTGAAGGACTGCGATTTCGATAGGCGTGAGCCGGTGCTACGCTACATAAGCCGCAAGAATCCGCACAACGTGCGCTGGGGCGAGATGAAGCTCTATCTGCATCTGCAGGTGGTGCAGCGCGCCATGGAGGTGTGGGGCAGCGAGGAGGAGCTGACGCGCCAGCACGAGTTGCGCGAGGACAAACGCGTCCTGGGCAAAACCCGGAAGTACAACAAGCAAATGAAGCAACTCCGCATGGAGGTCCGCAGCAGTATCTACACCAAGAAGACCAAAGGCGTGCACGTGCACGAGTTCGGTCCGGACACCTACGACGAGGAGGAGGACAACTATACGCATGCCTGTATGACCTGTCCATATACAGAAACATTTGAGAAAATGTAAAATTATGCTAGTTTAAAATCTGCGTCGTCAAATCGATAATAAAAACAAACAAATAGTCGAGTTTGAATTTGCGCGACTATCGATATCTTGGTCGATTTGCCATTCGCCGCAAAACGATGAAAGTGCTATCGGTAGTTGTCATCGCTATAAAAAACGCCAAACGCAGAGGACCGCAGAACGGACAAGAACAAGAAGAGGAAGAAGAAGAAGAACGACAACAGCAGAAGCAGCAAAAGTCGAAGCAGAGGAAACAAAAACAACAGTGCCCAGGCACCCTTTATATTGCACAAAAGCAACAGCAACTCATCAGGTGTGCAGCGGAGTCCCAATCAAGTTAGCACGATGGAGGAGCAATCGGACGATGAGAACTTCGAGCCGAAGACAAAGAAGATCAAGCGCGACTGGCTGAATAGCTATTGCTATTCGAACAAGGCCATGGGCATGATGAAGAAAATGGGCTACGAGGACGACAAGGGTCTGGGCAAGAGCAACCAGGGTCGCCTCGAGCCCGTCATCGCCGTGCAGCAGGACGGCCGGCGGGGCTTCGGCCTCAAGCTGAGCACCGTCCACTGGTCGGCGGGCAAATGGGATCCCAGTCTCGAGGATCTCGAAGTGCCGGAGACAGTGATTTGGCTCAACCAGGAGGGCGACAACTGCGCCGCCTACACCCTCGACCAGCTCATGATGCACCTCGTCATGGGGCCGCGCAAGCTTAGCCTCGACGACGAGACACAGTTCTGTGACCCGGAGATCCTGGAGCACATACTGAGCGCCAAGACGGTTTTCGATAACCTCAACGACACCGAGATGCGGCGCGCCCGCTCGCGATGCAATCCCTTCGAGACGATACGCAGCTCGATCTTCCTGAACCGCGCCGCCGTCAAGATGGCCAACATGGACTCCATGTGCGACTATATGTTCACGGCGCCGCGGGACGCCCACGGCCAGTCGCTGATCGGGCCCAACGAGCTGCTCTACTTCGCGGACATGTGCGCTGGTATAGATATGAATCAGATCGATGATGAGGGGGATCTCCCAAATATGTATATATGTATTATAATCTCTGTTTGTATCCCCGGCAGGGCCTGGCGGCTTCTCGGAGTACGTGCTGTACCGGAAGGCGTGGGAGGCGCGCGGGTTCGGGTTCACACTGCGCGGCTCGAACGACTTCAAGCTGGACAAGTTCTTCGCCGCTTCGCCGGAGTCCTTCGACACGTTCTACGGCGACAAGGACGACGGCAACATATTCGACACGAGCAACCAGGACTCACTGAACGACTACATACGCAAGCATACGCCGCTCGGCGTCCACTTCGCCATGGCCGACGGTGGGTTCTCGGTGGAGGGCCAGGAGAACATCCAGGAGATCCTCTCCAAGCAGCTATACCTCTGCCAGTTCAACACGGCCCTCAAGATCCTGCGCGTCAACGGCAGCTTCGTCTGCAAGCTCTTCGACCTCTTCACCCCGTTCAGCGTGAGCCTCGTCTACCTGATGTACAAGTGCTTCCAGCAGATGACCATCATCAAGCCGAACAGCAGCCGGCCGGCCAACTCGGAGCGCTACATCGTCTGCAAGTACAAGCTGCCGGACACGGAGGCGATCATTGCCTATCTGGATCACGCCAATCAGCTGCTGAACGAGGCCACGGAGCAGCAGCAGCAGCACAAGGAGCACGTCCTGGACGTGCTCGCCCTCTACAACCACGAGCAGATGCTCCAGGACGACCACTTCATGCAGTACATCATCGACTCGAACAACGCCATCGGCAAGAAGCAGATCGTCGGCCTGCGCAAGATCGCCGCCTTCGCCCAGAACCTCGAGCTGAAGGAGGCACGCCAGTCGGAGGTGCGCCAGGAGTGCCTCAAGTGCTGGGCCCTGCCGGACAAGCTGCGCCAGGCGCCCGAGGTGAAGCCGACGGAGCGCCTGCTCGAGGAGCTGCTCTGCGACTGGGCCGCGGATCGCAAGTGGATGCATATTCCGGCCAAGGAGCTCAGCTCCGTCGCCCAGCTGCACGGTGAGTTCCTCAACGTCAGCGACTGGCACTTCATGCCCATCGGCCGGGGCGAGAACAACATCAACGGCTGCACCCTGTTCCTGTGCAAGTCGCGGGGCAACCTCTGGCGCTACACGGATCACCGTAAGTGGGAGCAGGTCGAGTCCAGCTTCAACGTCCAGCCGCGCTCCATCTTCTTCGGCGAGATCGTGTTCGAGTACAGCGGCGAGGGTCGCACCTCGCAGAGCGTCTCGGCGCTCCACATCATGGACGCCATCTGCCTGGGCGGCATCGACATCCGGCGGCGGCCGTTCCTCGAGCGCGTCGACATGTGCGTGAAGTACGCGCACAGCCTGAACAAGCCGCACAAGAAGGAGCGCACGTGCGGCGCCATACGCTGCAAGCCGCTCTTCCGGCTCCAGGACATGGGCCAGTTCTTCGACCAGATGCGTCCGTACGTGCTCAAGGACAATGCCCATCGGCTGGGCTACGTGCTGGACGACCAGAAGTTCTTCGTGCCTGGCGGCATCATGATCTTCTGCGAGCTGACGCTCAACTACGTGACGGCCCACTCGCGGTCGCACCACCAGATCTACTACTACAACACCAACACCAAGGAGTCGCTGTTCAAGGAGCAAATCATTCCGCGGCGCTTCAACGAGATCTTCGCCTCGTTCCGGCACAGCTACCCACGGCGCAAGCTCTGGAAGTGGACGAGCACGCTGCAGGTGGACGCACGGGCCACCGAGGACCATCCAAAGATTCTGTATCGCAGCCACTTCGAGCAGTTCATCCGCACCAACCGAAGCCAGCACGAGCCCAACCCAAATCATAATGAACTAAGGAAAAAGAAGAGGCCTCACGAATGAGCGAGGAGCGCAAACGCAAACGCAAACGCAAACGCAAGCTGAAGCACAGCGGAAATTATGATAAAAATATGTATAAGTTATTGGACGAATCATAAAAGAGAAATAATCGTTTTTTTATTCAAGCAAGTGTATATACATATATAGATATAGATGTAGATGGGAGCATTTCCATTCACAGTTGCCGCCTTTTCCATGGCTTGGCTTGGCTTTTTTCCGGGGAATGCCCGCCTTCTTCATGCTTGGCTTTTTTCCTGGGAATTTCCCCTTCTCTTGCTCAGCTGCGGCTGCTGCTGCGAGACATATCGATAGTTCGGCTATCGATTGCAGCTTATGCTTAGGCACATCCCTGCTAAATTTGTGCAACTTCAGCTTAACATATCGATATTTTAGCTATCGATTGCACTTAAAGTTTATGCAGCGTTGCCACTCTGGCAAATTTATGATCTACCCCCTGGCGGCAACAATGGCTAGGCTTGACCCATTGAGCTTTTTTTCAAATCGTTAGCTTAATCAGCTGTTGAGTGACTAAAACTAAAGGTAACTAAAGGTGCAAACAATTTGCAGCAACTTTTTGTTGCTTGTCGTCTGAGTACAGAATTTTACCGTTAACGTTTGTCAACTCTTTTAGATATCCACTCTTTCACCCAACACTTTCTTTATTTTTCGGGCAGACTTTGAACTTCTCACCTTTTTGCGTTTTATAAAAATTGCTAATATAGCAACAGCAAACTTTTGCTAGCTAGCTAGAAAAAAGAAGGGTAAAAGTAATCAAAAGAACGTACTTTTTTGAATCAAATCTAAACTGAATTTGGTATTTTTTAAATATTAGCATTATATCAGTTGGCTGACATGATTTGCTAGATAAGTCGAAAAAAAATGACGTTCAAATCGTACAAGTTTTTTTTTTGTAAATATTTTTTAGCCTTTTTTTGGCCTATTTGGTTATTATATATTTTATAGCAATTTTAGGATTTTTAGGATATTTTTTGTTTTTTTTTTTTTTAGCCTTTTTTGGCTCGTTTTCTTCATTGTTTATTTTTGTAGCTATAAATGGCTTTTTCTACACTTTAATTTTTTGTTTAGCAATTTTTTAATTTTTTCGGTTTTTGCCCCAATTTTTTGTTTAGCCTTTTTTGGCTTCTTTTCTTCATTATATATATTTTTATAGCTATATCTGGCTATTTTTTTGCATTTAACATTTTTGTTTAGCTATTTTAAGACTTTTCTGCATTTATAAAATTTTGTTCAGCTTTTTTTTTTTGGCTTGTTTTCTTCATTTTATATTTTTTATTGCTAAATTTTGTTTTTTTTTTTTTTTGTTGCTCTGGTCGGACGCAGCTCTGAAGCACGGGCAGCACAAAAGCGACAGAGACAGAGAGGGAGGGAGAGAGATAGAGAGAAGGAGACTTCTCTTCATATTGAATTATTAACTTATATTTATGTTATGCTATAGACAACATTGTTGCATGAGAAGTCGTTGAGTTCTGATCTTGATACTCTTAACGAAACTTAACGAAGCTTAACGAAAGTAGTTTATGATCAATCATGTTTAAGGCTATGATATCTAGTAAATGCAACGAAGATTGTGATCAAGTGGCATTATCTGCCTGCCAGACAAGTTTCCTCTCTCTCTCTCACTCACTCTCTTTTCCAAGTCCAACTCCTAATGGCTCCTCCTCAGCTAAAAAAACATAAATTCTCATGGATTACATGGATTACAAGCATGTGCTAGACTGGCACCAGACCTCTCCCTCCTCTCCTCTTCACTTCAGTAGCTTCAGGTGCTTCACGTATTTGTGGACCGTATCCTTGGCGTAGGGCTTCAGGGCGAGGCAGGTGGGTATGTTCTCGGGCTGCTCGGTCCAGAGTTTGTGCTTGATCTCGTTGGCGTGGAGTTTCTCGCTGAGCTTTAGTAGCGCCGCCTCGTCCTTGGCCTCCAGCACCACCTTGTGCATGTTGTCCAGATCCTTGAGGTACGCCTGCGTCTCCTCGTCCTCGACGTGGACGCTCATCACGGCGGCCGTTGCGTGGCAGCATTGCGCTATCACCGCGCCCAGCGGCCAGTTCAGGGCGCTGCGCAAGTCGCCGCGCACCACAATATATTGCACGATGTTCGACATTATAAAGGAAATTCCTCAGAAAATTCGGTTTTGCCGGCAAATTTCAGTAATCAAGCTAATTTTTACAGCTGTTTGGCTGCGTACCTGTTTCGAACAGCTGGCTAAACGGTTATCAGTGTGACCACACCGACTGCGTACTATCGATTAATTTGGCGCATGTCCATTGTGAACAGCTCGCGCCTAGGCTGCCCACACTTGTTGCTGTGGGCTGCCCATTAGGCTTTTCCTGATTTGCGAATCGATTGGGAACAGCTTCGAGTGCATTTAATTAGCTAAAAATAAAATAAATATAAATAAATTCATTTGTTTGCTGTGCAAACAAAGAACTAGTTCATTTAGTGCAAGAAATGTGTTTGTTTATCAAATTCAACTGGCTCAACAAAGCTTGTCAATTGTGAACAGTCGCCTATTAGGGTGCCCACATTTGTTATGTATATATATGCGGGCTGCCTAGTGGGCACTTTTTCCAATTTGAATTTCCCGCCAACTGCCTTAAAGTGAATTAAAACTAATTTTAAATGAAAGAACTAAAGATTTCGCCACAAAAACTAATTAATTAGTTAATTAAAGTATATTCAGTGAAAAATCATGTACATATCTCAGAAAAATAGATACACAATTTCTCTTGATCTTCTATCTCTTTCTTTCGTTTATCGATTTTTTAAGTTCAACAGATTTTCAAGCTATATCTGCTCCAGATTAAAGCTATATCTTCAAATTGATCTCTTTTTGTACATTTTTTCTTTTATTTAATTAAGTTTCTTTCTGTTCTCATCTTGAATTGTCAAAAACAGAAAATTGCAACTATTTTTTATCTCTTTCTCTCTCTCTCTCTCTCTCTCTCTTCTCTCTCTTCTCTTTTGCAGCTCAATTAATCACTCAAAGGAAAAGGGGTGGGTAAATGCAAGAGGGTCGCTTGATTGCTCCACGCGCATGACTGACAGATTCCCTGTGATGCACTTTGTTATCGACCAACTTTGTTATCGATAAATAAAAGTTTGTAGAAATTGTGTATGTATACTAGTTTAGTTTATTACACACTTCAATATGCTACGTATATACCCTATAATATTGCAAAAAAGGGAATATCGTTATCGATATCGATTTTGTTCGATTTTTTGTGTGTTTTGTCTTTGATATCGATATCGTTGTCGATGTAGTTATCGACCCCTTACAAGGCTAGGTAAATGCCTATTGATATCGATGTTGTTATCGGCCTCTAAGAGGCACAAAACGATATTGGCATTGTTATCATGTGCTACACAGACTTTTGGAGGGACGTATGTTATCGATATTTATATCGATATCGATATCATAATGGAGCTTCGACATAGAACTAGGTAGGCGTAGCGAAAAGGCAACTGATATCGAAAGACGGATGAGATCGATATCGTTATGGGGCTTTTTCATATGAAAAAAAAAACGATGATATCGATATATGTTATCGAACTGTTGTATGAGACTAGACAGATGCATGAAAGGAAGGACGTAACTTAAGCCGATGTACAGATATAGAGGTTAGAAGCTTTATCATGCCTAGTCAATATACTCTGTTTACTCGAACTTTAATGGGTATTGAGCTTTTATCGATAACTTGTAAGGAGCAACCTTCGCTGCGTCCTTGGGTTTGAGATGTTTTTGTGTGTTGCGCTTTGACAAAAAGGCAAACAAATAGTTTATGTGCTGCAATCACAGGGGTGGGGGAGAGAGAGGAGAGAGAGGAGAGATAGAGAGAGAGAGAGAGAGAAGGGTAGAGGCATGGCAATGACATGCGTTCGTAATTAACGTCCCATTTTGGGTTAGATTATCCATGAATAATTGGAAACGACGGACACAGCCAGTCCGTGCACTATCCGGCGGAGCGAGTGGAGCCAACTGCAGCGCCAGATTGATGATGGGCGAATAGTGGCCATTGAGTGTCTGCAGACCAGGCTCAGGACCAGGCCCAGGCCACGGCAGCTGAAAACTTTGCTAATTGCTTTTTGGCCACATTGGCCAAGGCGCTGCCAGCGACAGCCGACGGCCAGCGCAGTTATGGCAGCAGCAGCAGCAGCAAAATGCCATTTGCAGCCAAGGACCTATTGCATTGTGATACCCTGTAAACAAATTGGACTTGCGGCATGCTGTTTTCATGACTCGCTTGGAGACATGTTGGACATTCATCAAACTGAGCTAGTTTTGGCTCAGCTCTCTTCGGACTTTATGCATATATACTAGAAGATACCCTGTAAATTGTTAAATGCGGCTGTTTAGCTGTTTCTTTATATATATGTACATATATACCCTGTAAATAAAGTCTTAAGGCTCTAAAGAGCTTGAAAAAAATTACAGGGTATTTTTAATGGTAGATAATAATATATTTTTAGCCAGTTCAAGCTTGAACTGTTCCTTTTATGCTTTCCAAATAACCCATTTCTGCCCTTAAATGAGTTTGTTTACAATTATAGGGTATTTAATAGTCGTTCACAGTCGAACTGTATCGGCCTGAAAGCAGAATCAGCTGCAAGAGTCAAGCTAAGCTGCAGCAATATGTATTTTTATGACTTGAGTTAGTTAAGGAATATAAATCACAAGTACAGGGTATTTGCAAGTCGAGTTGGCTGCAGCTTGGGTCAGATTTGCACTCATTTATCTTAGTTGTAGCTGCGCCTTTTTGTGCCTCGGCCTACAAATCGTCGACTCAGCATGAAATTAATTACGCAGACATATATATATAGATATATATAGATATATACTATATATATATAGGTATAGGTATAGGTATCCTAGGGAGTGGGTGTCACAATTTGAATGGATAGTTTTTCGCACTTTGGGCTGCCATAAATTTAGCACTCGCTTCTCAATTGTCAAAACAAATTTGCCAAATGTGCCATTCATTCGTTATGAGATTAGGGCCAGCTACAGCTACAACCCCCACCCCCTCAGCCACCCCCACCCCCAACCCCTCTTCTATATACACATATTCACATGCTCATTCATATCCTTGTTCACATCTTCAGCTGCTCCCACGGGATGCAGTCGCAGCTGTAGCTGGGGGTTGCGTGGGCTAGGGGTTGGGGGTTGGGGGTTGGGCTTGGGGCTTTGGTTCAGTGACCGCTGTCCATGGCAAATGCAAATGTCATTTTGTGGCCATTCGTATGAATAAACGAAATTAAACGCAAAGAATGACCCAAAAAAAAGAGAGAAAAGAGTTTGAATGGCAGCACAACTAGCCACGCCCCCTGCCCCCTGCCCACTGGGGAGCAGGCATCAAAACGTCAATGGGCAAAGGCAGCAAGGAAAGCTGCGTTTGCAAATTGAATCGAATTTGAATCGAGCCTCGACTCGAACCATTAATCAAACATCTTATGAATGCGCAGCCAAACAACCCTCATCCGAGCCGCAAATATATATATATCTGATATAAAATATATATAGATATGGATATGACGTCTGTGTGGAGTCTAACTATTAGCATTGTTCTACTTTCGTATGTGAGCTGAAATTGGAGATATATATATATACTTATAGCCATAGTGCAATTTACATCTATACATTACAACGCCTTTCTATGCGCTTCTCATTAAGCAATAGATAGACAGATAGATAATATGTATAGCAAGATACTAGATATATATTTCTTTAAACATTTAGTCAACTAATTGGAGAGGTCAGCCAAGAGCTAAATGCTATTAGGGTTGGGGTTGGGGGTTGGGGGTTGGGGCTTGGGGTTGACTTTAGTTTGGTTTGGGTTTTCTCAGAGTCAAGTTGATTGGACTCATTTGGCTGTGGGGTAAAGACGTGCAGTCAGAACGTATTAAGAGCGCTGCCAGAGCGGCGACAACTTGTCACGGATGGAGGCTAGATTAAGGGGAGTTTCAGACGGGGGCGGGGGTTGGCAGTTGGGCGGGGCCACATTCGATTAGCGTGTGGTGAAACTCGATGAGTTTTATTAGTAAATAATGGCGAATCATTTGCCAGTTGACACCCGTTGAATGGCAGAGCATCTGTAGATATATATATATAAGTATGTGGGATATATATATATGTATATATATATATATATATATATATATATATCGGGGAAGCACAAAGGAGCAAAAGGACAAACAGAGCGAGCGACCGTTGCGGCTGCTAATGAGCAGCATTAATGAGCGCTATTTTTCACTGAAGTCACAATCAGTGAACGTGTGCGAGTGTGTGTGTGTGTGTGGTAGGGTGGGGGTTGGGGGTTGGGGGTAGGGCTGAGTGGGTGGAGGCTGTGCCAGTCTCTAGGGTATTTAAACGTCCAGAAGCACAAGCAGCAAGTGTAGCAATGACAGCAGGTGCACACACAGAGAGAGAGAGAGAGAGAGAGGGAGAGAGAGGGAGAGGCAGAGGGAGGGAGGGAGGGGGAGGGAGTCACACACACTGAGCTGGGGAGCCATGAAAATTTAATATGAATGCTAAAAGAAAGCAAAGAATTTGTAATTAAATTAAGCATTTGCGTCAGTTTGAGAGGCTGCGGCACGATGCGTGCAGGCGATATATACACACGATATATATGTATGCCCACCACTGTCCACAGGCAGCAAAAACAAAAAAAGGGCTCAATCAAGTTTGCTAAGTGGCTCTGGGACCAAAGAGCGAGCCCAAGCCGAAGCCCAAGCCGAAGCCCAAGGTCCAAGACCCAAGGCAAGGTGGGCAGCAGCAGCAGAGGTGTAGCCGAAGAAGGGGCCGGGGTCGACATTCATAAGAGAAAAATGTGAAATGAAAAATCGACTCGCAATTAGCAAACATGAAACATGTCGCGCGGTTTGAGTGGGCGGGCAGCCAGCACATGGGCATACCCTCTAGCCATACACACGCAGAGAGAGAGAGGGGGAGAGAGGGGGAGAGAGGGGGAGAGAGGGGGAGAGATACGGAACTGGCTGCGTTGTCAGCATGGTTAATAAGTTACTTTTGAGATACTTTATTACTTCCTTGGTGGCAGCACGACAGCAGTGTGTGCCCCGCCCCCCAGTAACCAGCCCCCCTTCCCCTTGCTCAGTCACAAAAAGACAGCAGCAGCCCAAAAAAAGTCTAAAAAAAGGGGTTGCCAGACTGTCTTTCATTAGGCAGTGCGTGTGTGTGTGCGTGTGTGTGTGTGTGCAGTTTTTTAATTTATGCGATTTTTGACTGCGTGCGTGTAAAATGCCTAAGGTGGGCGGATATGAAGCAATGGGGCTGCGACAGGCGCTGCTGCTACTGCTTGCGCACAAAAGTAGGCAATAGTTTTTTATATAAACTTTTTAGAATACTTTATAAAGCAAGCGCTTATCAAAGGCTGAAATGGGCGTGAGAAGGTGTAGGTGGATGTGTATGAGTATGAGTGTGAGTGTGAGTGTGAGTATGAGTGTGAGTGTGAGTATGGGTGTGAGTATGAGTGTGAGTGTGAGTGTGAGTGTGAGTGTGAGTGCGAGTGTGAGTATGAGTATGAGTATGAGTATGAGTATGAGTATGAGTATGAGTATGAGTATGAGTATGAGTATGAGTATGAGTATGAGTATGAGTATGAGTATGATGAGTATGAGTATGAGTATGAGTATGAGTATGAGTATGAGTATGAGTATTGAGTATGAGTATGAGTATGAGTATGAGTATGGTATGAGTAGTGAGTATGAGTGAGTTGAGTATGAGTATGAGTATGAGTATGAGTATGAGTATGAGTATGAGTATGAGTATGAGTATGAGTATGAGTATGAGTATGAGTATGAGTATGAGTATGAGTATGAGTATGAGTATGAGTATGAGTATGAGTATGAGTATGAGTATGAGTATGAGTATGAGTATGAGTATGAGTATGAGTATGGTATGAGTATGGTATGAGTATGAGTATGAGTATGAGTATGAGTATGAGTATGAGTATGAGTATGAGTATGAGTATGAGTATGAGTATAAGTGTGAGTATGAGTATGAGTATGAGTGTGAGTGTGAGTATGAGTATGAGTGTGAATATGAGTATGAGTATGAGTTGAGTATGAGTATGAGTGTGAGTTGAGTATGAGTTGAGTTGAGTTATGTTGAGTTGAGTGTGAGTCCGAGTATGAGTGTGAATATGAATTTGAGTATGAGTGCAGGTATGAGTATGAGTATGAGTGTGAGTGTGAGTGTGAGTGTGAATATAAGTGTACGTATGCAGCACATCTCAAGGTCTACAGCTAATAATGTTTTGTCATAGATTTCACCAAGACTTGAATCGAAACTCCTGATCATAGCTCTATATGCTCAGCAAGTTAAGCAAAGCTTATAGAATATTTAAAAAATATTCAATCATCAATAACTCAAAGAACCTCTGAGATATGGGCACAGGTAATAGTAACACACTTGCTGGGACAGCGTCTAGTTTGAAGGCTTTTCACTTTTAGCTTGCATAGATTTGCTTATAAGGTCTATTAAAGTCAGTATATGACTATAGCAGTGTATAGACACTATATAGTCTATAGACACTGAGAGAGCTAGTCTGATACAGTTGTATATATAACATATATAGCTGCAATTGACACATGTCTGGCGGCGCACAAACTTCAGCTAATGAAAAGACTTTTTACGTTTTTCTCTCTCTCTCTTCTTCTTCTTCTTCTTCTGCTGCTGCTGCTGCTTTTTTCTCTTATTTATGCAAATGAAATCAATGCTTGTTGTGCTCAGTGTGTGTGGCTGTGAGTGTGTGTGTATGTGTCAAAAGAATAGAATTTTTCATTTTAAATTACATGCAGCAAGTGTGTGCGTGTGTGTGTGTGTGTGTGCGTGTGTGTGTGCAAAGAAAACTTTTGTTCCGTTTATATTGTTGAAGAACTTTTGCCTGGCGTCTATTGACAGCCCGCTTGCCCCTTTGCCCCCATGCCACGCCCACTGTTG
Organism: Drosophila mercatorum; assembly: GCA_961210405.1. Taxonomy (NCBI): domain Eukaryota; kingdom Metazoa; phylum Arthropoda; class Insecta; order Diptera; family Drosophilidae; genus Drosophila; species Drosophila mercatorum. The sequence goes on along the minus strand of CAUIUS010000001.1, from coordinate 22,967,125 downwards.
AGTCCCCCCCCCCCCTCATACCAGGTCGCCTCCGCCTCTTTGGCACCCATCCGCCCGCAAATTTGAAGTCTAAAGCGTTGTCGAACCACATTAAAGGTAACTATGCAAATATTTTTGCGGCTCACACGAACAAACAGCGAACCTTTTTATAGACCACACACACGCACACACACACACACACACACATACATACACCTACACACACTCGCACACAGATTGGCAGTTGTTTGTGGTCCTTTTTTCAGCATGTTTTGATGGCAACCAAAAGTATTCCATGCTGGTCAATAGTCAAACTAACGGCAAGTGAAACTGCTCTAGCTGGGCATGCCCGACCAGCAGATACCCTGATGGATAACGCTAATAATGTTTTGTCAGTCGACAAGGATAAGGAAATGGACTGAGACGGATGGAGGGAAGCGCTAGGACAGAAGAATAGAAATAGAAATGAAGGAATAGAAGAACAGACGGATGTGGAGCACAGATGAATGGATGGATAGTTGGATGGAAGGAAGGATGGATAGAGAGATGGGGAGACACAAGGACTGACGGAAAGGCAGAAGGATGGACGAAGAGACTCAACGACGGACGGAGAGACAGAAGGACGGACAGAGACTCAACGACGGACGGAGAGCCACAAGAAAGAAGGAAAAAGCATAAGAACGGAGTAAAGGACAGAAGAAAAAGGCAGAACGAAGAAGGTGATTGCCTTGGATAGGAGTACGTCTATCCGTACTGTCAGCTAGATAGCCGTACGGACTGTAAGACAGATAGTCGTATAAATATGGCTAGATCCATTCAGATAGTCATCTGGGTCTATAATATAATTTATGGCAAGTCTGCTGCGCTCTGTTACAAAACTAATATGCCCGCCTTTATCAAAACAGGGTATCGAAACTGCTACCAATGGGCATGCCTTTTCCCTTGCCGCGCGGCATGACAAAGTAATGCGTTTGACTGTTAGCCGTTCTAATTGTACGCATTTAGTTTGTTTTTTTTTTTGGCAATCACTTAGCTCATTCTCTCTCTCTCTCTCTGTCTCTCTCTCCAGGTCTCTCTCTAGTTTTGGCTATGTGCGGAATGTCTAATGAAGCCACATAAATCAAGTGGCTTCCAAGCAAAGGCAAAAACCATTTTCCCCTTTTTTTGCCTCCTGCTGACCCCAGTCCGCAGGCCCGCAAGCACCCCCCTCCCCTTCTGCCCGGTGTCCTTGTTAGCTTGACCACTCTTCCCTTGCAGCTTCCGGTTTATTGTCGCCGTGCTAATTGAAATTAAAAACGTTGCCAAAAACACACAAAATAAAAATGAAAATGAAAATATTTTCTCGAAAACTGGCTCAGTTTTCATTTTTGATTGCTGCTCCTGCTGCTCCTTCTTCTGATTTATGTGATTTGCGCTAATGCAATGAAATTGCTTTTAAATACTATGCCAACTCTTTGCTCTCAACTGCAATTGCCGTGAGTGTGTAAGCAGGGTATATTGGCATTGGAGTAAATCTATGTAACAGCTGGAGGGAGACGTGCCAAAGAGCATCAAGCAAGGTAAGCTAGATCGCTATAGGCAAGTCCACTCTTCTTCTATATGAATGCTTTCATTTCCCCTTATGTCAAGCACAGTTTAAATTTCTCTCATATGATCAAGAACTTCCTCCATGCCGATGAAATCGTTCAACTAAGCTTCAGTAATTCGTGCATAGCTCCCACATCTTAAGAGCTAGAGTTACCAAACTTTGCATTTGGTTTCTTATTTACTTTATTTAATTTTGATTTTTTTTAAATTTGGAATATCAGTTCAAAATTTTAGAAAATCATATAAGTTAAAGTTCAGTTGTAAATATAGTTGGTATTTAAAAATATTTTTACTTTTTTGGCTATAGACATTTATTTTATGTTCTATTCAGATTCTCTGCTAAAAATTTCATTCAAATCCGTTAAGGCACGCAGAAGTTATGAAAGAAAACCTTTGACAAAGCGCCTAGCCCAGTCCAAGCGCTCTCTATGCATATGGATATGCACACACACACACATAAATGCTTGCCCATTGGCTTGCTATAAATAGCATCGGCATGGCGATCGCACATTCACGCTCATTGGCGGGCTAAAAATAGAATGGCCCGTGGCTATTGCATTGTGTTTCAATTGTCAGCTGTTGTCTTTGTCTTGCACTTGTCACAGTCCCGACACAAGTGTCGCAATGGCGGCGTGGGTAGAGGCGCGCACTGCAATGCTGAGCTGACTTGAGGTACGAATGCTGGTTGAGTCATACTTCTGAGTGACAGTGGGAAATGTGAGTTTGGCGGCGAAGGGGGGAAGAAGTGAATTTATTTATATTTAAATTTAATATGACATAATGTACTTAATTATTGTTAAAGGTATGCCCGCCCCAGAGCGAGCTTTTCTCCTCTCCGACCAAAGAACTAAACAGAGAGTAGGAAGACAAGACTGATGGAAAAGAAGAAGTAGAGGAGGAGACGCCCTTAAGATTGGCCAGATATAAACATGGCAAATGGGAGGAATGAGCGAGGAGCAGCAAAAGATCTCATTCAAAATGGTTTTCTTTGAGCTTCTTACTTTGTAAAAATTAATAACATATATTCATGAATAAATAATTCTCCATAGTTTATAAACTATAAGGAGCTGAAAAAAACAGCTGAAAGAATAAGTTGAGTCTCAATTCCATAGATAAATCGACAAAAAAGAACAACACAACAGATATTTATATATCCTTTATTTGTATTTGAATTATTTATTTCTTGTAATATTATATTTAAAAAAAAAATGACAATGATCACATAAAATATTTTATAAATTACAGAATTTTTGTTATACAGTACATATGACATATATGTATAATTATTATATATATATATATATATATATATATATATATATATATATATATATATAGCATATATAGTATACATACATTTATACATATACATATATATATATATATATATATATATATATATATATATATATATATATATATATATATATATATATATATCATATATTTATTTATAATCGTATATTTATAGTTTTTTAGTTTTTATATTGTTTTTTTGGTATTTTTATGGTATTTTTATTTTAAATACAATGATTTTTAAGCCTGCTATTTTATATTTTATATTTTTTGTTTTTGTCTTTTTTTGTTTTAAAATTCGTCTAAATTTCCTTACGCTTTTTGTTCTTGTTGTTGGTATTTTTTGTTTTTGTTTTTGGTATTTTTTTTAAATATAATTATTATTTGTTATATTTAGTTATACATATATATTTATAAGTACGTAATACAATACAAAAAAAAGTCAACTACTTTTACTTAATTTTAAACATTTTCCATTTTTCATTTTTTCAATTTATTGCACTGAACTTTATTTTTTTTTTTTGGTATTTTTCTTCATTTTTTTTTTTGTTTTAACTAATTTTATTTTGTTGGTAATAAATTTTGCTTGCATTGATATCGAATACATTTTTTTTCTCAAAGATTTTTCTTTTTCAAATTTTTGTTTAAGCATTAAAACTTATGTCACTAGATATATATATGTATATATATAGAGTAGTTGTGGAAGTGTTTGTGTGTGCGAGTGTGTGTGTGTGTGTGTGTGTATGTGTGTTTGCTTTTGTGCATATTTCATTGAGTACTTAGTATTTATAGTTGATTATATATTATATATATATGTATAAGTTCTAGAATTTAAGTTTAGTAAAAAAAAACGTTTAGTTTACTGTTGATTATATTTGCATACACATATAGATACACATACACATGCACATACATATGCATATGTATATATATACTATATTCCATCTTTTTGTTTTTTGGTGTTAGACCTTTTTCGTACAACTAATTAAATTTAATATTTTTGGTATATTTTTTTTTATAATTTTTTCTTCTTCTGCTTTCTTGTAATACAAAATTGACCAGACACCAAACACCAAAAAAAAACTGTCTTTCTACTATATTTAACTGCTAGTTAGTATTAGATACAGATACAGATACGGTTACTAATCCAAAAAAAAAAAAATACAACACATTTATATTAATATTTAGATTTAGTTTTAGTTTTAGTTTTAGTTTTTAGTTTTTGCTAGCATATTTTATACAATTTATCAACACGACGAAGCGCCTAGGACATAAACGTGGAACAGCTCAATCTACGCTACACTCAACGCCTCCAGCACGTCTCTCAACGTCTCTAAACGTTATCTATATCTATAATTTATCTTATCTTATCTTATCTTATCGGCTTCACCCAGACTCAATCCAGGAATCATTTGATTCGATTGAGTTTCATAATGTTTTATTTATGTTAGTAATGATTCAAACAAACAATTGCATCAGGAATTGCACAAAAATTAGTAGATTTCCAGGAGGCGGGATCAAGCATGATGATTCATGGACTATGATTCATGAAGACATGATAATGATTCATGATTCATGACTCTGTATTCATATTTGCTTCTTCATCAGTCATAAATTATGAAAAATGAATAGTGAATCATGATTCATGAATCATTATTTATGACTCATGAATAGTGATTCTGTATTCATAATTCCTTATTCATCGGTCATAAATTATGAATAATGAATAGTGAATCATGAGTCATGAATCATAATCTATGACTCATGATTCATGAATCATTATTTATGACTCATGATTCACACTTCCTTATTCATCGGTCATAAATTATGACTAATGAATAGTGAATCATGAATCACGAATCATGAATAATAATTTATGACTCATGATTCATGAATCATTATTTATGACTCATGATTCATGATGTGCCTAACTTTGGTTATCATAAGACTCAATAACTAATTTATGCAACTTTTAATGATTCATGACTCATAACTCATGATTCATAGCTGATTCGTAACTCATAACTGGTAATTAAAATTAATTCATGATCATAGGTTCAAGTTGTATTATTCATAATTAATGTTTCATTGCACTCAAGTTGAATTATATTAGTTTTGATTAACAATTCACAATGATTCGGAAGCTGTGATTCGAAATACATCATTCAAGACTGATTGGCTTCTGAAGCTGATGATTCATAATGTAAAACTCAAGTTTATAATGTGCGTAACTCAATCGATTCATGGCATCAAATTGATTCATAACTCAGAGTTGTCAAATGATTCATGACTCACCTCCCACATGATTCATTTGCATTCAAACTGCAACTAAAAAACTCATTTACTACGCAGAAGACACCGATTGAATCATGATGAGCTAGCGGCACGCCTTAAATGGGCGTGGGCATCAGCTTGCCGTAGTCCTGGTGCATGCTCGGCTTGACCGAGTTGTAGACGGGCCGTCCGCCGTCGTCGGGCAGGGCGTAGACGTCGGGCGGGACGCACAGCGACTGCAGCTTCGAGATGTACGAGTCGAAGTGCTCGTGCGGATGCGGATGCGCGTGCGGATGTCCGTGCGGATACCCGCCCGGATGATGCACCGTATATGCATGATGCGGCGGCGGCGGCGGTGGCGGCGGTGCAACGCCTGACCCGCCGCCCTGGTGTCCATACATGGCCGTGCCCGCAGCACCGCTGCCCGCAGTCGCCGACGACGCTGCGGATGCGGCGGCCAGCGGCAGCGGCGGAGGCGGCGGCGGTGGCGGCAACAGCGTCGAGTATGCAGCCGCAGCCGCCGCTGACGTATGGTGATGCTCGATGCCGAGGGCGCCGGCACAGCCATTGTCCATGCCGGAGCCGGCCGCCGAGCCCGACGACGACGCTGGCGGCGGTGGCGGCGGTGGCAGACGCACATGCTCCAGCAGCGTGATGACATTGTTGCGCAAACTTTCGTAGTAGTTGTTCAGATTGGCATTCGGCGGGCCGCCGCCGCCATCGGCGGCAGTGGCGGTGGCAGCAACGTGCGCCATGCCGCTGGGCAGCAGATCGATGCCGCTGCCGCTGGTGGTGGAGGAGACGCCGGCGAACGGTGACTGGCCGCTGGGTGAGGCCAGCGAGCCAGCTGTGGGTCGCTGCTGTTGCTGTTGCTGCTGCTGCTGCTGTTGCTGTTGTTGATGTTGCTGATGTGCGCTCAGTGGAGAAGCCTCCTGCAAGAGGGAGAGAGAGAGGGAGAGTGAGAGATGGTCATTGGCTGTGGCTGTGATTGATTCAATGGATACGTGTGTGCTTTCGCCATTGCCAATTGCTGGAATTCAATTTGCTGAGCTGCACACACGCACGCACACGCACGCATTCCAGTAAGAGCGCTCGGCCAGTAGCATTCGCATGAAAAAAACGGAATCCGAAAAAAAATAACGGCACAAGAAAAAAAGCACAAACACACACACACGAAAGCAGGCCGAATGCACACGAAGCGCGCGTGTGAGAGAGAGAGGGAGAGAGAGAGAGAGGCCAGGCGACGGCAGCCAACTGCTGCTTAAGCTGTCGCTGTCGCTGCCGCAGTCGCAGTTGACGTCGCTGCTGCTGGCAGAGTTCTTTTTTTTTCTTCATTTCTTAGCACATCAAACAGGTTTTTTTTTTTGTTCTTCTTTCGAGGAGCTCGTGCCACAGAGGTTACGCTGCCGACGTTGACGCCGACGTCGACGCCGTAGCACAGTTTGCAGCGGGGTAGCTGGCGTTTTAGGAGCAGAGCAAATCGTGCGCCGCGCTGCGATTTGCTGCCTCGGCGTCGGCTTTGGTGCCGACTGCGGCCAGACGTAGACCCACACCCAGCGCTGCAGCTGCCTGCGCATGACCACACACACACACACACTCACACGCATGCCTGTGTGTGTGTGTATTTAGGTACCTTCTGGAGTGGGCAGACACAGGTTTAGGGGTGGCGCCGCCCTTAGCTGCTGCGCGCTGATTCGTCGCTCGATGCAGTCGGCCAGCGGCTGCAGCGGCTGCCTGCAAGCGAGCGCCGATTGGCTGCCGCCGCCGCCATTTTGAAAGTGGGCCTTGCAGTGACAAGCGACAGAGGTCGCTGCACTCACTCGATCATTGGCCAAATGCACAAATACCAACAGCCCGAGCAGGGCGCGATTATTTGAATATAGTCAAAGTTCTCGCTTGCCTACAGACGTCGGCCAACTTTCCTTGGGCTCGCCAAGGCGACCAGCGACGTCGACGTCGACGGCGGCGGCGGCGGCGGCTGGTAAAACTTTTGTTTGGCGACTTTTGCGCCGACTTTTGCCACAATATTGTTGTTGTTCTTGTTTAAGCTTTCTTTTATACTTCTTCTTCTTCTACTTCTTCGTCTTCTTCTTCTTCTTCTGTTTGTTATTATTGCTTTTGGGTTTTTTGGAGTTTAGAGACGTCCTTGAAAAGTGGCCGCAACTTAGAAAAGCAGCGGCTCAGGTGCCAAAAAAAAGTACAAAAAAGAAAACAAAAGCAGAGGGGAGCAGCAGCAGAAGAGGCAGAAGCAGAAGGAGCAGCAGCAGTGGCCGCAGTTAACTTGCAACTTTCGCTGCGCAATCGCAGCCTAGCTAATTGGGCCACTTAATTGAGGTTATGGCTGTTGCTGTTGCTGTTGCTGTTACTGTTAATGTTAGCTGACTGTTAAAACTGTTCAGGCAACAGAAAGTCGTGCAGCACTTTTGAATTACGCTTAACTTTGCAGTTGGCTCGATATTCAGCTGAGAACTGAGAGCTGTTAAAGTAACATTTACCGTTACATATCATACGTCTGTTAATGCTAATTATAGTTTTCTGTTATACATATATACAGAAATATGAATTTCATAGTTAATTTTATGGCTGTTATCTGTTAACATTCACTTTTACTGTTACTGTTACCAGCTCTGTTATGAGCTCTGTTACTAGCTCTGTTACCGGCACTGTTACCTGTACTGTTATGAGGACTCTTACTAGCACTGTTACTACCTCTGTTAATATCATTGTTACTAACTCTGTTACTAACTCTGCTAATGTCTCTGTTACTGGCTCTGTTACTAGCTCTGTTACCAGCACTGTTATGAGGACTGTTATGAGCTCTGTTACTAGCTCTGTTACTAGCACTGTTACTACCTCTGTTAATATCATTGTTACTAACTCTGTTACTAACTCTGTTAATGTCTCTGTTACAGCTCTGTTATGAGCTCTGTTACTAGCTCTGTTGACAGCACTGTTACTAGCACTGTTACTCCCTCTGTTAATATCACTGTTACTAGCACTGTTACTGTCACTGTTCCTACCTCTGTTATTGCTCTGTTACTACCTCTGTTAATATCACTGTTACTCTCAATGTTAGCTGTTTGCCTAAGCTATGCTAAAACTTGGCTCTTTCCCTTGCCTAACACTCCTGTTATATCAGTTACTGTTAACATACTGTTTAAGTGACTGTTAACATTAATGTTAGCCATCTATGAGACTCAATTGGTTGCAGCTTCTTCTCTCTCTCTCTCTCTCTCTTTTGGTCTTAGCCAAGCAAATGTCGTCTGTTAATGCTATGTTAACAGTTTCTGTTACTGTTAACAGTTGCTGTTAAGTCGTTGCTTATGCATTTTAGGCAATTCAACTGGCAACTATGTTAAAAATCACAATCTGTTAAGGTAAATTTGACTGTTACTGTTACTGTTAGTGTTAAGTCTTAATGTTAATCCTGCTCTTAGGCTAGTATGTGGTTTTTTACTATATAAAATACTCAAAATTTGTTGCGATCAACGAACCTGAGCCTACGTACCCGATCGCTGGTGCTCAGCTGCGACTCCATGGCGTTGATGTCCGACTTGAGGCGCATCATCTGCGATTCGACGCGCGCATTTTCCCGCTGCAGCTCCGATATTTCCGCTTCCAAAGTGTTCAGATCGTCGCTGCCGCCGGCCACGTTGACGGACGTCTTGTCGCCGCCGCCGCCGCCGCTGTTGCTGTTGTTGCTGCTGCTGCTGTTGTTGTTGTTGTTGTTGTTGTTAATGCCCGGAGGCAAGGGAACGCCAACGCCAACGCCGACGCCGACACCGACGCCAACGCCGCTCATAACAATATCCAAGCCGCTGCCGCCTAGAGCAGGAAGAGAGCAGAAGCCGTGGTGTAAAGCAAAGAGCAGAGGGATAGAGTGACAGCGGGGGAGTGAGAGAAACCGAGAGAGAGAGAGAGAGAGAGAGAGAGAGACTTGTCGTTAGTGATGGACGCAAAACTTTGATGTGGAACTCGATCGAAATAGAAAATTTTTTGTTTTACAAAAGCTCTCCACGGTTGTCTATGTGCGCGTGTGCTAGCAACTCAATTGGAGCTTTCATGTGTGTGTGTGTGTGTGTGTGAGTGAGAGCGAGTGAGCGTGTGTGTGTGTGTGAGTGAGATAGCAAATATCACGGCTTACCTTGGGTTCGATTCTTGTGCAATTTGTTTGTTAAATTCATTTTTGCTTGTGTGAACTTTTTGTTGTTGTTGTTGTTCTGGTTGTTGTTGTTGTTCTTGTCTTTTTTGGTATTTTTTCGGTATTTTTCTTTTTAAACATTTTTATTTGTTCTGCCTTGTGCTTGCTGCTCGTGTCTCTGTTCTATTCTTTTGTTATTCTTATATATGCTCTTTAGTATTTTTGTTAGTATTTCTTTTCTATTTACAGTAGATACTCGGCACCGATACAAAACGTCGCGTAATCTAAAGCAAGCGAAAACCATGAAACGAAACGGAAAAGAAGAAGATAAAACGGATTTAAATAACAATTTGTGAACGGTTGGTTGGTTGCATACAGATTTGTGAATATAGTTAGTATTTGAGTTTAGTATTATTTGCTTTACTCTACTTTTGTCATCGGCTTCTTCTTCTTCTTCTTCTTCTGGCCCTGTCGTCTGTCGTAAGGTCAATTTTGGTATATTTTGGTACGCTTGAGCTTGTTCGCAGAATAAAACAAATGCACGCATTTCAAGATTTCAATTTTGTTTGGTATGTTTTTTGGTATTTTTGGTATTTTTTTGGTTTTTTTTTTTTTTTGGTATTTCGCCTGGCACATTCCGAAAAACCGAAACCATAACCAAAGCCAAAACGAAAGTATTTTTGTTGTTGTTCTGTTAGACGTTAGCACACACGCACACAAAATTCCAACCGAAAATGTACAATACGAGAGAGCGCAAAGACACACAGAGAGGGATACAAACAGTGTTGAGTGTACGAGAGACAGAGAGAGAGAGAGAGAGAGAGAGAGAGAGAGAGGGGGGGAGTAAGAGAGAAAGAAGCAGAGCACAAATTCTCAAGAGACCGTAGTCAGAATTCAATTGAAAAGCTGGTATTTAAAATATACCAGTAAACTGATCGATTACTCGAAGTTTCAGAAATCACATTAGAATCGTAATTTTAATTGATCTGCCTCATAATTGAGTTATATTTTGGGAGAGCATCATATTCGAATCATATATGACTCATGATTCAAATTTTGACTCATTTTTGAATCATATTTCAAATCTCATTTGCATCGTAACAGAATCATATTTGAATCATCTGAATAATATCTGAATTTCATATCAGATTTGATTCTTTTTGCAACTCATTTGAATCATAGTTGATTCATTTGAAATGACTTCTGACTATATTTTAGCCATAATACATCTGCTTTGCTCTGCTTGCGTTGCCAACTTGATGTGAATGTTATGATACCTTTGTAAGCCCAGGTTTAGGACTTGAACTAAGTGCGACACAGGCAACACAGAGATATACAAAGAGATAGAGAGAGAGAGAGAGTAGGATAGATCGAGAGAGAGACAGAGAGAGAGAGGAAAGAGGAAGAGGAAGTTTGATAGTGAGCTGTGGTGCTCACACTTACCTGTATAGCCTTTGGGGTATACCATGGTAACCTCATCGAACTTGGGCTTCTTGATGCCCTGGCTGCCAACTGTGGTGCAGGCTACAAAACAGAATGGAGAAAGCGAGAGAGACAGCCAAAGAGAGAGAGAGAAAGCAAGAGGTCGATATGTAAAAGAGAGAGAAAGAGAGAGAGAGAGAGAGAGGGAGAGAAAGAGAGACAGTTAGAAGAGTTAAGTAAGCGTTAGCGTTATGTGCACAAGAGAGTATTTATCATTGCTCATTGCTCATTGATCATTGATTGTTGCTCATTGTTCATTGCTTATTGCTCAATGACCATTGATCATTGACTATTGACCATTGGCCATTGATCATTGATCATTGCTCATTGATCATTGCTCATTGCTCATTGATCATTGTTCATTGAGCAATGAGCAATGATCATTGCACATTGATAATTGCTCATTGTTCATTGCTCATTGATCATTGATCATATATCATTGCTCATTGCTCATTGACTATTGATTATTGATCATTGCTCATTGTTCACTGATTATTGCTCATTGCTCATTGTTCACTGATTATTGATCATTGTTCATTGCTCATTGACCATTTCTCATTGCTCATTGATCATTGCTCATTGCTCATTGACCATTTCCCATTGCTCATTGATCATTGCTCATTGATCATTGACCATTGATTATTGATCATTGTTCACTGATTATTGCGCATTGCTCATTGTTCATTGATCATTGCTCATTGATCATTGCTCATTGACCATTGTTCATGGCTCATTGCTCATTGATCATTGTTCATTGCTCATTGATCATTGCTCATTGATCATTGCTCATTGCTCATTGATCATTGTTCATTGCTCATTGCTCATTGATCATTACTCATTGCTCATTGTTTTTTGATAAGTTGCATAAGTTGAGTGTTTTAGTTACACTGAAAGAGTTTCATAGAAAGAGAGTCTATATATATATATATATATATATATATATATATATATATATATATATATATATATATATATAGATATACTTTTAATGGAGAGTACTTCCTGCAGTAGGCTTGACTGAAGGGGACTTTGTCCTTAGTTAATACCTAAAACTAAGTGTTTGAGTCAGTCAAAAAACATTGTCTAGTCGAATGGCAAAGCTCATAGAAAATGTCAACAATAATTTTTGATCGATGACATCAAAACCTATCGAATTCAAGCTATCGGAAATAGAAACACTCTTGTTGGGTCAAGCCCATATGCCTTGGGTTTGGTATACTTTAACTGTTTGCCAACCCAAAAGTTAGTAGAAAGTTGTATGTTTAGTGCATTCGACTTACCATCAAATTTCATGGCCGTGGCAGCTGCAACTGCGGCTTTGTGCTGCTCCACTGTGCCGCCGGCCTCCAGGACGCGCATCTTGTTGCGATTGGCGATGGGACAGCCCGATGCGCTGCGTGGAGTAGACGAGAGACAATGGAGCAAGAGAGTGGAGTTAGCGATAGGAGCTGAGGGCCTAATGCGGCTTGAAGCTTACCTTCGATGCGAGAGGAATTTGCCGGTGGAGTGGCCAGAGCCATCGCATCCGGGTATGGGACAGCGCAGTGGCTCCGAGTCTTGGCCATCGCGTGGCTTGCTCTTCGGCTTGTTGGCGCGCGGACAGCCGGACAGACTGCGGTGCGATGAATAGTTGCCAGTCACATGGCCGGAGCCATCGCAGCCAGGCGTCGGACACTTAAGCTCCTGCGAATGCGACTGCAAGTGATTGCGATCCGAACGCGAGCAGCCCGTCAAACTGAGAGCGGGCGAGAGAGAGAGAGAAAGGTTTAAACAAGCTCAAGACGTTCGCCCTTTAAAGTCTCATTAAATTTGCAAATGGGAAAAGGTTTGGGACGGGGATAGTTCTTCGGGGGAAACTCTAAAGTGGGTTTGCGGCACAGTTTGGGGTTTGCGGTTGTCCGGCTTGGGCAGCTTTTATGAGCGCTTTGCGTCCTTATGCTCCCAATCATTAATATGAGAGGCTAAGAAGCTGTTGACACACACACACACACACAGGGGCATAGAAATCATTAACGAAAAGTAGCTAAGAGTCCTGTAGTTGGGAGAGCCTGACTAGGAGATACCCTGACCTGTGCCAGCAGCTTTTGATACGGATGATTGGATGGATGATGGAAGTAGGGTCGGACGTGAGAAGAGTTGAACGGACGGACAGTCGGACGGAAGGAGAGTCGGAAGAGCGTAGAGTCGAACGGACGCAGAGTCCGACTGGAGTAGAGTTGGACGGACGGACAGTCGGACGGAAGTAGAGTCGGACGAACTGATGGAAGATAGTCAAATAAGAAGACGGCGTGGGGGCCTTCCGTAAGACAGATGGACGGACGGATAGGCAATCTCGTAAAGAGGCGTAAAGGCGGACGGATAGACAGACGGACCGACTGATGGGCAGAGGAACGGAGCGCAAGAGCAATGATGGATATGATTAAGTCAGCTCAGCTCGTTGTCCCATAGGTGGTATGCCACGCCTCCTTCTACCATCCATTCTCTGGGCAGTCGACAGCGACTGTGACTGATGAGCCAGAGTGAACGCCCATCAAGGACACTTTTTTACTAATTGCATATTAGATGAGACGGAGAGAGAGACAGAGAGAGAGGGAGAGCGGGAGAGCGGGAGACTTACCCATCTTTGGTCTTGTCGTGCTGCGGTATGTGCTGCGGCGGTGGCATCGAGTAGCAGGTGGCCGGACTGGGTGAGTAGCCGCCGGAAACGGGCGTCGGATAGCCGCCGGGTCCAACGGCCGTCGCATACGGATTGCTGCACTGATAGGCGGCGGGCCCGTAGCCGTGATAGCCGGCTGGCGGGTAGTCTGATTGCACTACCATGCCATAGCCAGGATGTGGTGAATAGCCTGCGAAGGGCGAGAGTAAGCCATATATATGATATATGGCATATGATGTGATATCTGCTGTTGTCAACTTACCGCTTGGATCTCGATACGTTTCGATATAGTGTGAGCCGCCGCTGTCGGGCGTCGATTCGCGGCTGTATGGGCGCGGTCCACTGATGTGACCCACCAGGCCGAAGCCAAGCGGACGCGGCGGTCCGCTAAAGTCGACTGGCTCCATTTGGGGAGAACGCGGCGGTCCGTTCGGTCCGATTGAGCCGGGCGCAGCGCTGCCAAAGCCCTGACCGTGGCCCACAACAAGGCCGTCGGCGCCGTACTGCGGGCTCGTGATGATGCTGCACGGAAAAAGACGACAGAGATGCAAATCTATTAACTGGAGGAAACACATTGAACTCGGCTTGGCTACAGCTTAAGTTGCTTAGCTATAAAGAGCCGAAGATGGCTTACTCCTATGTTTCCATATGTTTTTACTACGGCAATACGTAGTCGAGCCCAGACATCAAATTGTGTCGGGGCAGCTCTCAAGGTCTCTGAGTTCCTTGAGGTCAGCTGAGCTCATACATAGGGAAAACTTGTTTTGAATAGTATATGCCATCGATATTCATATGATTTTCAAAATGCATTCCATTTTTGGTAGATATAACTTTTAGTATAGTTCACTAGCTTTCAAGATCTGCCTGTCTTCTAACTAAGTTCCTTGGTATACTAAAGTCCCGCTATGATTTGACTTAATACTATATTATTCATGATAATTAGTGATACAATTCCAAGTAACAGCTCACTCAACTATAATATAGCTAAAATATCAGTAAATTAGCCTTATATCATACGTTTATGCTAGCTTATAATGAGCAGGACTTAAGATAAATTATAAATGAATATAAAATGTAGTCTATAACCCATATAAGAGGCTGTGTACCCAGTTTGGTAAGGCTAGCTCTTATAGTGGCTGAGTTACTTGAGGTCAGATGCCCATTTGAGTGGTAGATATGATATGCTCGTATGGTTATGTGACGAGCTTCG
>CAUIUS010000001.1:22907500-22947500 GCA_961210405.1 Drosophila mercatorum | reverse complement strand
AAAACAGCTTTGCATTATTTACTTTAAAAAGGCGAGCGGAGGAGACACGCACGACAGCAGTCGCTGCGAAAAACTTCTCAGCCAGCCAAAAATCAGCCAGACCACGTCTAAACTTGGCCTTCTAAGCACAAACTCTCAAAGATAACGTCGCACGTTGCTGCTGTAACAGACAGCAAAGACAGGCAAAGGCTTAATGAAATATTTTTCGAAATATTTATGCATATGTAGGTGTGTATAGGTGTCTCTCTCTACTCCCTCTCCCTCCCTCTCCCTCTCTCTCCCTCTATTACGTGGCCGTTCAAAATGTCAAACTGCAGAACGAGTCGAGTCGCCTCGTAATTAGAATTTAATTAAAATAAAGCTAGACGCGCCTGCAAGTGGCCCAAATACAGGGTATCGGCTGGCTTAGGACCTAATAAGCCGGGCTAAAAAGGCTAACGGCAACACGCTAATGACTTATTACGTGCCTTTGCCAAACTAGTTTGCCTCGCCCTCGCCCTCTCTCAACTATTTAAAAAGTCATTCAAATTATATGAATACCGTTGTGAAAATATGCTCTACGTGTGTGTGTGTTGTGTGTGCCTGGGCTGGCTTAAGAGCACTTGAATCTTTTGTGCCCTTGGCTTTAGGCTTTCGAGCTCTGAGCATATTAATGCCAGCACACATAATGACAAAATAAATATGCAAAAGCAGTTGCCAAAAACGTGCCGCATGTATTTACCCTTTCACATCTCACTCTCACTCTCACTCTGCCCTCCTTCTCTGACATGCTTTGTCTGTGCTCGCTTTTTGACAACGAGAGTTCAATTTTATCAAATTTCCTCTAATGTGCGCTGAAATTAGTGGAAAAGGCTCAACAACAACCAACAACAAGAGCAGCAGCAGCAGCAGCAGCAGCTACTCAACTAGTCGCTGTCTGTGTGTGTCTCACCCTCTCTCTCTCTCTCTCTCTCTCTCTCTCTCTCTCTCTGTCTCTGTCTCTGTGTGTGTGCCTAGAGATGAGCTAATGTTCGTGATTGAGCAAAAGTTGCGTTTGCCGCCTTGATTGAGCGCTTTAAATGGTTATCGGCTATCGTTAAAGTTATCGATAAACGATAAATTATAAAGGAATGTGCTTGCAGACGCATCAAAGCAACCATTTCAGTCCAAAATATATTTATTTGCAGATTTAGCCCTCAAGGCTATTGGAACGATCAAAAAAATACTAAAATACTAAATGTTTCACGACTTTTTTTCATGTTATATACGTAAATAAATTATATATTTTAATAACTTATATGTTTTAAAATTTTAAAATTTTTTATTAATTTTATTATTATTTTTTTAACAGTTAAAAAATTTATACAAATTTAAAATATATTTTATATAGAAAATAAAATATATCTTTGAGCTGCGTTAACTTCTTTTAATATATATTTGCGCGTTTTTATATTTTATTATATTTAAATATTTTTTTATAAATTTTTTTATAGTATGCTGTGAATATAAAAAAATTCTTGTAACCAAAAAAATAAAAATAAAAATTTCAGAGCTGAAATATAAATATAAAAAAATTATAAAGTAAATTTAAAAAATACAATAAAATATTTATAGCTATAAAAGCAATTTTTAAACAAAAAGCCATCAAAAATTTATAAAAATTAAAATTTTAATTTTTATAAATTTTTATAAATTTTATAAATTTTAATTTTTATAAATTTTTTGATGGCTTTTGTTTAAAAATTGTTTTTTATAGCTATAAATACTTTTATTTTATTTTTTAATTTAGTTTATAATTTGTTTCTATTTATATTTCAGCTCTGAATTTTATTTTTATTTTTTGGTTACAAAATTTTTATATTTTTAAAAATTTAGTTTATAATTTTTTTATATATATTTTTTAGTTTGTCAGAATTTTTGTTGTTTAGTTTTTATGGCTATAACAATTTATTTTTATTTTTTAACTTTATTTTATAATTTTCGTACATATATCTTTTAGTTCAGAATTTTTTTTAGTTTTTATAAACAAATTTTTTTTTTAAATTTACTTAGTAATTTTTTAAATTTTTTAGTTTTCTTTTTTTATTTTTTAAATTTATTTTATATTTTTGTATATATATCTTTAAGCTTTTTTGTTGTAGTTTTTATAGTTTTTTAAATATTTTTAAAAATATTTTAGATTCTTCAAATTTAGTTTATAATTTTTGTATATATATTTATTAGCTCTTTAGCATTTTTTTTAGTTTTTATGTTAAAAATGTGCTAATTTGTAATATTTTAGCTATAGCTAGATTCGCTTTATAATTTATTTAATTTTTAGTATGAATATTTTTGCAATTTGATTTGATTTTTCATAAATTCAGTTTGGCTTTTGTCATCTCTAGACTGACGCATGTGTGTGTGTGTGTGTGTGTGTGTGTGGATGGGTGTCTACATCTCTGTGTGTGTGTGTGTTTAGAGGTTTTACAAGCCATTAGCTGCTTTGCCTTCAGCCTGTAGAGCACGTATCATGCGCCACGCCCAACGCCCTCGCCGCAAAGGCCACACAAAGCGAAATGTTCGAACGACAAAGGCGCTGAGCTGAGCTGAGCTGAGGTGAGGTTGACAGCCCAATTGCTGTCTAAATGTGCAAATAATGATAATGATAATAATAATAACAATAGCAATGACAACAACAATACTAATGATAATGATAATAATAACAACAACTGAAGAGGCTGCAGATGGAAAACATTTCCAGAGTGCAGAGCATATGTGATCACAGCTCACTCTCTCACTCTCTCACTCTCTCTCTCTGTCTCTCTCTCTCTCTCTCTCTCTCTGTCTCTCTCTCTCACTCAGTCTGTAGTTAGTTCTTAGCCAATTTGTCTTAAAACTCAATGCAACAAGAAGTTTCGCCGAATTTATACAGATTTTTCTAGCTTTTTGTCAAGTTCAATGTGGGTGGGTGGGTGGTTGGTGGTTGGGTGGTTGTTGTGGAGGGGTTGATCGGGTTGAGGGTGGGCTGGGGGCTAAGGGTTTGGGCTGCTTAAGTGGCACCGTTAACACAGCAGCAATGCCAGCGATAGCTTAGCCTTTTTTGTAGCTATTTTCAGTTATTTTTAGCTGTTTTTTTTTTTTTTTTGGTGTGTGTCTAGTAACAACAACGACAACAACTTACCGCGATTCTGGCTGCCCGGCGAGTAGCTGGGCGTTGGCGTTGATGCTGCTGCGGCTGCTGTTGGTATTGTGGGCGTAACTGCTGCTAGGGGCGTGGCTGTATCTGTGGGCTCTGCTGCTGTCGCTGCTGCTGCCGCTGCTGCTGCTGCTGCCGCTGCTGTTGCTGCTGTTGTCGTGGGCGCAACACCAACAACGCCCTCACGCGCAATGTCCTGCATCACGGAGGCCGCGCGGCTGCCCACGCCCGCCGGCTGCAGGATCGTATACTGCTTGGCGTCCATCAGCGGCTCCTTGGGCACAGCCTTGGGCGAGCCCAGCTGCGGCGCCAGCTCGTAGCTGCGACCCTGATCGAGGCAGAGGCCGTGTTGCTGCTGTTGCTGCTGCTGTTGCTGCTGTTGCTGCTGGCTGGCAGCAGCTGCTGCTGCGTAGCCGTAGTAGGCCTCGGCGGCGTTGTAGGCGCTGCTCGTATACTGTGCGTGGGCGTAGGCCTGCGCCTGGGCGTGGGCGTGCGCCTGGGCCTGGGCGTGCGCGTGGGCAGCGGCCGCCGCGGCCAGTTGCCCGTTGCGCTTGATGATGTCGATGGGCGGCTTGAAGGCGGACGTTGCTTGCGTGTAGCCGGCCGAGTTGTCGTCCTTTTTGCTGTTGCTGTTGCAATTGCTGCTGTTGCTGGCATTGAGGCGCGCCTGATCGTTCTCCTTCTGCCTGTGAAAGCGCAGCAGCAGCGTGTGCGAGTTGCTGTTGTTGCTGCTGCCGTTGCTGCTGCCGTTGCTGCTGCTGCTGTTGCTGCCGTTGCTGCTGCCGTTGCTGCTGCCGTTGCTGCTGCTGTTGCTGTTCGCATACTTCTGCTTCTCCTCGAAGAGGTTCTGAAACGGCGGCGGATTCTCGTCCTCCTGCTCCTGCAGGCGGTACAGATTGGTGCGCGCATCCGGCCAGCTGCCCGAGAGGCTCTTCAGCGCCGCCTGAGTCTCGCGTATCAGAGTCTCGTCGTCCTGATCGGCCACATCCTGCACGGCGGCAACAGTTGCAGCTGCTGCTGCCGTTGCAGGGTTGCTGCTGCTGTTGTCGCCGCTTGACGCCTTGGCCAATTGTCGCTTCTTCTGTGGCAATGTGTTGTTGTTGTTGCTGGTTGTGTTGTTGTTGTTGTTGTTGCTGGCAGCCAATTCATCGTCGCGACTGCAGCGTTTGCGTCGCTTTATCGACGTCTCATGCTCATTGCTGTTGCTGCCGTTGCTGCCGTTGCTGCTGCTGTTGCTGCTGTTGCTGCTGTTGTTGCCGCTGTTGCCGCTGCTCTCGACCAAGGGCGTCTCCTTGCTTAAGGGCCGCTTGGACAGCGCCATTTTGCCAGTTTGCCAGTTGCCCAAAATGCCTTAACAACAAATGTTTTTTTTCATGTGAGCTCAAAATTGGTTTTGGTATTTTTTTGTTTGGTATTTGTTTGGTATTTGTTTTTGTTGTTAGTTGTCTTGACTTACGGGCTAAATGTTAGTAGCATTGTACGAAAAACAAACAAATTAGGGCAAGAGAGAGTTCATTTGAGCGGGGGGATGTGGGATCAAGCAGGTGGAGTCCTCGTTATCATGCAGTAGCCGCGCTCACAGCAGCAACAGTTGCTGTTGCGCGCCTAACGCAACACAAAAGTTCACAAAAACAACGAAAGTCTTAACATATTCTCAAATCAAAATACAAACTTTAAAGCAAAAAAAGCATTCAATTTATGCACTGGCAAAAAAACAGTAGTTAGTTTTGGATGATTTCATTTAAAGTTTGCTCCAAGACTTTCATCCAGTGGAAACGGGCAGATCGTGAGACTAAGAACGACTCAAATTCTAATTGTTCTTACTGTGCTGCCTCTACCTCTACCTCTACCTCTACCTCTACCTCTACCTTTACCTCTACCTCTTCCTCTTCCTCTACCTCTTCCTCTTCCTCTTTCTCTTCCTCTACAATGCGCATCTCAGCTCTACTTGAGAGCTCTCTGCCTCCATAGCTAAATTTGCAGACTGACCCAGCAAGCGCGTCGCTACTCTCGTTGGCAATATCTCGGCAAATACTTAAGTTATTTCTGTTTGATTATTTTTTACATATTTTGTAAGCCTTGCCATGGCAGTAAAACAAGTTCTTTGACTGCCGATTGTGCTTTAGTATTTTTAGAAATTTTGAACAAAGCTCGCGCTGACTCAGGCTGCCATGTGCAGCGCTGTTTCGATTGAAGTTGAGTTTGAGTTGGACTCTGATTAGAATGGATGCTAATAGGAATTGTTAAGAAGTTGAGCATATATAGGGTATGAAGTATACAGATATATATATATATATATGTCTATATCTAGCATGAGACTGGCAGAGAAGTTGCTGAGAGAAGTTGACTGAGGCGTAGTCAGCTGCATGAGCTGTATGTTATATATATACATACATTTCAGCTGTATGATCTGTATGTTATATATATACATACATTTGACAATGTGTTCTATGTTATAGTTGAAGAGTATAACTAGATTTACATGGGAGTCGAGCGAGCAGTTGCTCGAGACTTAGCTGCAGAGCGACTAAGTCGGACTAAGCATACCCTCGTAGCACGCTACTCTACAATTGCTATATAAAATGTATAACTTCTCTAATGGGAGATCTGTAGCTCTGATATAATACTAGAATTAGGGCTACAGCTTGAACTATCTTTGCTTAGCTATAGCTCTGCTCTGGTCTAGGCAATGAAAGCCTCATATATATAACACTCAAAGGGGTTTCCTCGCATATTTTAGAGTGGTTTCTTCCAAAAGTACTCAAAGCTGGAAGCTTGCATGTAGCATTACCAAGTTCTGGCATTCACTTCAGTTCTTCTAGATCTTTTATGTCTGAAAATATCTATATCTAAGCTCCAGTAGAGCTGGGTCTTACTAGGCTCTAAGCCATCTCTCTGCAAAGCTTGAATCAGAATTAATGAATCACGAATGCTGAGCTGACCTACAGATATAAGGCAGCTCGTATGCTATATACTATATGCTTTGCTATACTGTGTTCTATATAGATCGAGATCTACATATATTACTACTAATCGCCTCGCTCTACGCCTTGCGATTCGATCTTCAGCCTGTCTCGAAGTTGCTCATGGATTCGCTTGGACTCAAAATACTTTCGCTTGGAGTCAAGTCTCTGATCGAGTTTCTATATAGATAGTAATATATATCTTATGTATTTTTTAACACTTTTCTGCCTGAAATGTCGCACTTGTTTTCACATCAAACTTTCTCGCGCCTGAGGCTAGGCAACGGAGAGGAAACGCAAATATTCAGTGGAAATGATAAAGAGTTTTACAACACTGGCTTGGGCATGTTTATGATGTAGTAGTTGAAGATGGCACAAGATGAATTCGGGACAGATTTATGTCGTCATTTGCAAAAAATTTCAATGTGATTTTTCTTGTTGCATTGAATTTCTATTTCTTGTTTTTGGTATTTTTTTTTGTGGAAAAATACTTTTTTTTTGTTTTTTGTTTTTTTTGAATGGGTTTTACTTAGTGAGCTAATGGACTAGATATAGAGTTCCTGGTTGGATTACGAGCTTCAGAGTTTGTTTCGGATTGCTCCTTTTTTTTGAACTTAGATTGAGATAAAATTTGAACTTTACCTATTTGACAATTGTGCGAGATTCGGTATATTTTTTGTTTGTTTTGTTTTTTGGTATTTTCTCTTTTTGTTGGTTAGAGTTGTCTGTTTGTTTTATTGCGTGTTGCACTTTAGAGACTTTTGGGTTGTCGTTGTTGTTGTTGTTGTTGTTGTTGTTGCTGCAGGCTTGCCATGCTGCACACACACACGAACACACGCGCGGCACACACCAACACACACACACACACACACAGAGAGAAAAAGAACAAAAAATTTGTTTAACTATATATATATCTGGATATATGCATATATATATATGTATATATATCTGGCACTGCACTCGGTTTGCACTGTGATTTGTGGGGCCAACAGCAAAAAAAGGAGCACGTTTTCCTTAGCCGGGCGCAGGCCGCCGTGGCCGTGGCGTATACGCAATATATCAATTAACGCGCGACTTTGGGCTTAGTTTTGGGCCGACGTCGACGTCAGCGACGACGGCAGCGGCGACGTCACTTTAAAATATGTTTTATTCTTATGTTTTTTGTTGTTTGTTTGTTGTTTGTTTGTTGTTGGTTTGTTGTTGTTGTTTCGCTTGCTTCAGGGCGAGGCGAAACTTTTTTTAAGTTGGCCGCGCGTCGCGTAGTTTGGCAAAAGTTTGTTTTTAACTTTTGTTTTGTTTTGTTTTCTTTTTTGTTGTTGTTTTTGTATTTTTGATTGTTGTTTTTGTTGTTGTTGAGTTGCAGTAGAGCGCTGAGCGGCGACTTCTTTTTGGCGGCGTGAAGTCCGGACGTCCAAAAACCGACTGCTGCGTTGCGTTTGGGGTAATAAAATTTTACATCGGCGCGACACTAGCACGTTAGCGCCGCAGTCGGCGTCGACGCAGCGTCAGCAGCGAACGCATCGGCTGCGTCGGGATTGGCGGCAGTGGGGCACTGTGTGGGGCGGGGCCCGGGGGGCAGCGGCCCTTCTTGCTATATAGGCGTATGCAATCGTCACTCGGCACACGACGACGACGACGACGCGAATAAACTTCGTTTGCTGCCGCTGCTGCTGCTTCGTCCTGCTTGCTCTGCCTGCTGGCTGCTGGCTGCTGGCTGCTGCTTCTTCTTCTACTGCTTTTGGCTGGCTCAGGAGGAAGCCCGAAAACGTGCGTCTCTACCTGTTCTAAGTTCGCTGCTAACTGACAGTTTTCCAAAGTTGTCGAACTTTCGAACGCAATGAAAATTGCAGCCAAATTTCTGCTGCCGCTGCCGGCGTCAGCGTCGCTGCCAACACACACACACACAGCTGTGGAGTTTTCGGAGTAAACACGAGTGGCACACGCCGTCGTCGGGTTTTAGCGCTTCGTGCCTCGGCTTTACCCCAGCTGTAGTCGCTGCTGAGGCTTAGCACAGTTGGCGGCAACTGTTATACGCGTATGCCAGCCATGCGCACAGCGGCGCTGGCTGCGTTGTCCGAAAACGAGAGGCAGCGCATTCCTGCAGCCAGCCGCCCTCGGCGCTGATTTGCCTTTTATCTCTTGCTCGCTAATTGTAAATTCCAGCAGCAGCAGTGACGGCGACGGCGGCGGCGGCTGTCGCTGCCTCTGTTTATCCCGTTGTCGGGCGCAGTCCGACGCGCCGTCCGCAGCTGGATTGCCAGCCAAATTTCAGTTGTTGTTGTTGCTTTTGGCTTTTGTTTTTAGCATTTCTCGATCACTCACTCGAAAACAAACACAAAACAAAGATCCAAATTCCGATTTCGATTCTGAATAGGCCTGGCCTTATCAGCTGCTCAGCAGCAGCTGTCGCCCGTTGCCGTCGCCGTCGCCGTCGTCGTCGTCGTCGTCGCCGCCGTCGTCGCCGTGACGCAGCTTTGTGTGATTTGGCAGCGCGACGATTGAATCAGCAGCGGCGCAAAGTGCAATTAGCCACGATCAGCGTGCGTTGGTTCCACAGAACTAGTTCGCTGTGTGTGGGTGCTTTAGTTTTCAGTTTGGTACTATTGAACTAGTTCATATGAAGCATTTTCTTGAGTCCAATTCAAATGAGCTAGTTCGCTGTGTGTGGGTGCTTTTGTTTTTGATAGTTTTGGTACTATTGAACTAGTTCATATGAACTGCTTTCTTGAGTCCAATTCAAATGAGCTAGTTCGCTGTGTGTGGTTGCTTTTGTTTTTGATAGTTTTGGTACTATTGAACTAGTTCATATGAACTGCTTTCTTGAGTGCAGTTCAAATGAACCAGTTCTTTTGCATTCTTATTTAGCTGCCACTCACACGGCTCAAGCTAACTAGTTCCCTTATGGCGCTGCTTGCCACCAAGTTCCAATTAACTAGTTCCGTTCTTTTTTTTTTTTTTTGTTTTCTTCTGTGTTTTTGGGCAAAGTTCACGGAAAGTTTTTGCATAGTTCGCGGCATATTTGCAAGTGTTTCAAACAAACTTTCTAGACATTTTCGTATAGACCACAACAATCAAATATATATATATATATATATGTATATACATTATATTTAAAGGCCTTTATTTTTTTTAGTGAGGTTATGTGCGTAGTCTATCGATTTTGTTCTCAACTTTCCTCGCAGCTCACAAAAGTTTGGCGTGAAAACTTTACGGAATTTAAATCGCATTAAATTTTTAACTACTTTCCCGAACGAATTTCTCAGCTGACTTTAAATATATGCTCATATATATACATATATACTAAGTATATATATTTGTGTATCCTGTTCCGCACCTGTGTCAAGTTGAATACTTTGAGCTTACGTACTATATGTGGGCCTAGAGCTGTGTCCATGAACTATAAATGAACTACAAAATGCAAATTATGGGCCAGCAGTTCATTGAACAACTGGCATATTGCTTACAAATTGGAATTGCTTTAAGTGCCTTAGAGGCACAAAGTGAACTAGTTCATTGATCAGTTAGCATTTGCATGGCTTTAAGTGTTGTTGAGGCATAACTGGAACTAGTTCATGAGTCATATAACACTATATTCGCATTGACTTAAAATTTAAATTGCCTAAACTATAAATGGAACTAGTTCATTGTTAAAGTAACATATAGAACACAAATTGCAGTTCGTTCATGTTCCTTCAGAGGCACAAAGTGAACTGGTTCATTGATTAGTTAGCATTCAAATTGCTGTCAGTAACTTCGAGGCATCAACTGAACTAGTTCATTGAGCAAATAGTACTAGGAATTCACATTGGAAGTGATTGAAGTATCTTAAAGGCCCAACGCGAACTAGTTCACTGAACAAAGAACAGTCTAGCCGTGCTCCAGTCTAAAATTCGAATCTGACTTTAAAGCAATTCTAAAATTTCATTTATTTTTTTTATGTATATCAACTCTTAGAAGTTCGTGGTTCTATAAGACTTTTCCATGAGAATCACATAGTAAGGCGCTTTTTTGCTAATGCTGAAATGACAGAAACTCCTTTAAAGATATACAGAGCCAAGTCCTTAGCTAAAGCTTTAATAGTTCTTATCATGAACAAGTTCCTCTGCTCCACATCTGCTGCGGTGCGGCATGGCTATAAAACACACCTCAGTCAGGCGCTGCGACGCCTGAAGCCATCTCCGACTTTTATTTGCTGTTGCTCGAATATAGTTGCAATTAAAGACGAACTGGTTCTTTTGAGCTGAACCGAATTCGTGTAGCTGCCTGTGCGCTGGGCCGTAATTAAAATAATTAAATGCCGAAAAAAAATAAGAGAAAGTAATCACAAGATTGAAAAGTAATTTACACATGTAAGCAAACACCGCGAACACACACACACACACACACACACACACACACGCACACACACACACACGCACACACACATTGGGAGACACACACGCATGCAGCTTATACAAATAGATGGATAAACAAAGCCCGCAGGATACGAGGCGAGCGCGCGTAGGCAAAGCCGCGACGCGTCATGTTCAAAGAAAAAAGCTCAGTGCAAGAAAATTGCCAAGGCAAATGGAAAAGTCAACACGGCGACGGCGACGGCGACGTCGCCAGGATCAGCATGCGAAACGCATCAGCAGCAGATGTCAGAAAAAAGGGGTTTGCCAGGAGCGGGGGGGGCCCTGTGAAGACTCTGAAAACGCAAATGATTTCTTGAATTGCGAATGGTCCAACTCTATGATGGATAGCGCCCCCCCCCAAAAAAAAGCCAGGAAAAAGTGGGGAGTGGGAATGGGGTGGGGTGGTAGGAGGACGTGGCAAGGACAAGGCTGCGACGGCGCTAAGACAGCTGAAGCAAGACAGACAGCTGGGGGAGTCCGAGCAGCTGCTGGATGCTCTACTCATTGAGCTAATTAGCTAATTGAAGGCCATTGATGGACATGCACACATGTATATGCGTGTGTGTGTGTGTGTGTGTGTGAATGCATGTTGTGACTGCAAAACTGTGATGCTTCACTTGTGACTCTAAACCTTCGGATCTACGATTTGATTCAATTTCTTTTATATTGATTTGAGTAGAAGCTTGCATGAGCTGTGCTGTGCTGTCCTGATGACTGTGACTTGGAAACTGTGACTTCAACGTGGACAGTGACTTTGTCCGTTAAACTGCGACTTGAAAGTATGTGTCAAGCAAAGCTTGCTAAGTTCTGTTTGTGCAGCTGTGACTGTCGCTCTCAAATGATTCATTTTTATCACTGTGACTTATTCACCGTGACTTATTCACTGCGACTGTTTCACTGTGACTCTTTCACTGTGACTTTTTCACTGCGACTCCTTCACTGCGACTTTTTCACTGTAACACTTTCACTGCGCCTTTTTCACTGCGGCTTTTTCACTGTGACTCTCTCACTGTGAATATTCCACTGGGATTTTCCCCTGTGACTCATTCACTGTGACTCTTTAACTGTGACTTTTTCACTGTGACTTTTCCCCTGTGACTCTTTCACTGTGACACTTTCACTGCGCCTTTTTCACTGCGACTGTTTCACTGCGACTCTTTCACTGTGACTTTTCCCCTGCGACTTTTTCTCTGTGACTCCTTCACTGCGACTTTTTCACTGTGACTCTTTCACTGTGACTCTCTCACTGTGAATATTTCACTGGGATTTTCCCCTGTGACTCATTCACTACGACTTTTTAGCTGTGACTCTTCGCTTCACAGTTTACATCCCTCTCTTCTTAACTATTATTCAGCAACAGTGACTTTTCGTGTGTTCTTCGATCCCTGTGACTCTATTGTGACTCTTCAACTGTTACTATTTAACTGTGACTGCTCCACTGACCAAGCGAATCTTCACACCTGTGAAGCTATGCTGCCCAGTGACTCCTCAACCGTTACTAAACAGCTGTCAGCCTATCAAACTGTAAACTGAAACAGATTCCAATACAAGTTAGCTCCACTTTCAGCTGTCTGCAGCTGTGATGCACTCACAACAAATATACCCGCTGTGCCTAGGCCTTGCCAGTGTATGCCAAAAGACAAAGCTGCGGCTGTGGCTGCGGCTGTGGCCGGGAGTCAGGCTAAGGCGTCGCGCTGTCTGGCCGGGCACAGCAGAAATTAAGTGGCAACAAGAGGGAATCACTCACTTTCTTTCTTTCTTTAGAGAAAGGGGTAGGCAACGGGTCAGGGGGAGCGGGGGGCGTCGGTGCGGCAGGCAGGCAACGAAATGATTGACAGCGCATAATTAAATTAATTGAGTAATCCACGGGCAACCAAAGAGAGCGCAGCACTGGAGGCCGCGGGCTGGAGGGGGGCTGCTGGAACACTGGGCATACTCTAGGCTGCTGGCACACACACAGAGAGAGAGAGAGAGAGAGAGAGAGAGAGACAGCCAGAAATTGTGCCGCTGATGCGTGCCACAACGCGGTTGCTTCATTTGCCCATCAGGCGTAGGCGGTTGGGGGCTGAGAAGCTGCAGGAGCCCAAGGACTACGCATAGAGCCAAGCCAAGCCAAGCCAAGCCAAGACGAGCCCAGCCAGTTGTTGCCTTCATCCTTGCTGTTGTTGCCTGCATAATGAGAAATAAGAAAACCAAAAAATACGCCCGCACCCCTAGCTCGCTTCCGTCTTCCTCCCCCCTTAAACCCTTTGGCTCGGCAAATGTCGCCCGCGCGTCACACAACATTTTTTGACTTGCCTCCAGGGAGGTGGGGCTGGGGCTGGGGCTGGGGCTGGGGCTGGGACTTGGGTAGTTGTGTGAGCGCCTTGCGGTTTCCTGTTGATGTGAGCCTTTGTCTTAGCCAGGATATCGAGTTGCCCGCAAATCCAGCCAACAGCGGCAGCAGCGGCAGCTGAAGCATTGTCCTTGCCGCGACGCTTTATTAAAATTAGTAAAAATTGTAAAAGCAGGCGAACAGCTACAGCTACAGCTGCCACCAGCCTACACACCCACCCACCCCCACCCATTGCGCTACCCCCTTTTTAGCCCCCAGCCCTGCGACAGCCGTCTTACTCAAGCGACAGCCGCGGGCAATTGTTTACGAGTGTATCGCAAATTAAGTAGGGCTTAAATTTTACAAGCATTTCGCCTTTAAGAGTTAAGTGCTTTTCTCATTCAGCTATGAAGCAGCCTCCACTCCCCACTCCCCAGTCCCCAACCCCAAATCGCTCTTTTAAGGCTGTAAGCTGTGTCGCCTTGTCGCCTTGTTGGAAGCTTTTCGATTGTGAATGTAGTTCAGCTGGCATTGTTCTGCCAGCTCCTGGCCACAATTGAATTCCTCTATATACCCTATGCTCCAATTTAGTACAGGGTGTATAGCAGCCGAGCAATAGCACTTTAGGTTCGACTTAAACTGAATTCACATTCAGCCTAAAAGTATGCTATGGAAATTTTTACTCGTTACGAAAGTTAAGAATTCTGTTGGAATCTTTAACAATTTAATTTTTCACTTAGTCAAATAGGAAAACTGAAATAAAACTTAATTTCATACTTGAAAATTTTAAAAATAGTAATAAAATTAAATTTGCCTTTGTCGAGATTCGAACTTGCGTCTTCAGCGCAAAGCGACTTCAGTCCACTCGGCCCCACTGCAAAACAACGTGTGCAAGACAGAGACAACAATAGGCACCTCAAACTCAATGGCCAATCTATTTATAGCACGCCAATGGGCGTGCACGCAGCAGAATGTGCGATCGCCATTCGGAATCTATTTATAGCTTGCCAATGGGCAAGCATGCATGCGACTGTCTGCGTGTGTGTGTGTGCATAGATGGCGCTTGGCCTGCGCTTGGCGGCAATTGAAAGTGACCAAACGTTTTCTTTTATAACTTCTGCGTGCCTCAACGGATTTTAATGAAATTTTCAACAGTGAATCTTGATACTCCATTAAATTTACTTATATTTCAAAAAAACTGCAAACTCCTTTATATATTTTCTATATATGCAGCTGCACTTTCACATTAGTGATTTTCCTAAATTTTAAGTAAATATTAGAAATTTGAAAAAATTCAAAATTAAGCAAGCTTAACAAGAAACGAAATGCAAAATTTGGTAGCTCTAGCTTTAAAGATGTGCCAGTTATGCGCAAAGAGCTGATGACTAAACAGCAGCAGCTGCTGACTCAGCTAGACTAGCTACTATATATCTAGCCATAGAACGATAATAGATAATAGAATACGAACTGATTTCTGTGCAAATTTCTATAGAAATAATACTAACAATAATAGTCGTAGTAATGATAATCGTAATAATAATAATAATAATAATAATAATAATAATAATAATAATAATAATAATAATAATAATAATGTGATGCGTGGTCAGGCGCCAGCCACCAGCCGCCAGCTTCAATGTTGACTTTTGAATTAATTCAATGGCAGCCGCAACGCTTTCGCTTTGTGGTTAACTTCAAGCCACCCCTCGCCCCTTCTGTGCCAGTGCTTGCCATAAGGCCCCCCCCCCCTCTCTTACGACGCCTTTGAGCAAAGCGTAACTCATTTCCAGTTACGTGAAGTCGTTGCGTCTTTTGTAGCTCAACTCCTTCTGACTGCCGTTGCTGCTGCTGCTGCTGCTGCCGTGTCCTTGTGTGGGCTAGCGCGAGTCTTTTTAATATTCCTGGCCAAAAGTCTCTGACTTTCAACTGTCGTCTGACTAAGGCAGCGGCGTTGCACACGGAGGGGTTGAGCGGGGCAGAGGAAGTGTTTTCCTCTGACTCTGTAATTACGCGTATAGGATGATGATTAACGCGCACGCAGCAACAGTAGCAACAGCCCAGACAGAGGCGTCGGAGCGGAGGGGGGCAGGGGGGGGTTTAGCTCTGCAGCTGGTAGTCACTTTTGGCATTAACTGAAGCACAGCTAATGAGTGTCTGTCTATGTCTCTCTCTCCCTCTCTCTCTCTCTCTCTCTCTCTCGCTCTCTGTGTGTGCAGATTTTGCATTTCTTTGCCATATTCTTTGCAATTAGTTTGCGCCACGCCCCCGCCCCCCATCGCCCGCGCACAGTTATGAAATTAGCAAACGCATTTCTTTTTCTGTGTGGCAAATCCATAAATACCTCGACTCTAGACAGTCGCCGCCACCGCCCCTGCCGCCTGCTGCTTCGCTTTCTGTTCACTTTTTCAAGGACGAAAACTTTGTTTGGCTTTTCGCTGCTTTTCGTTAAAGCCTTTTGCTTTTTAGAATATACCCACGCCACGCCACGCCACGCAAAATAAGAAAACTTTTGCCTTGGCCGCAAAGTCGTGCGTTTGCCCCCCTGCAGCCTGCTGCGCCTACCACTCAGCTGTCGCGCTTTGCTTTTAATCAGCACCAGAGTTGCCACACCTATGATAAATTTCACAAATAGTCATGTCCACAGTCTGCTGGCCTTGGCTAATTTTCTGTTTGACTTATTCATTCTTCAGACTTGCCAGGGGCTGCTTAAAGCTAGCCTTCTGCTGGCCAGAGTTGCCATATTTCGAAAAATTTAGCAAAATCTTAATTTGATTGAATTTTTGTCCAATTTCTTTTTTATTTTTGTTCCAAATCTGCGCTTTCTAACTGAGACCTTTGGTAGTTTGCTCCGCCAGGGTTGCCATATCTGCTCAGAATATGGTATCCATGTGGCTTACTCTGTTCTCTTGGCTCCATCTTAGCTCTGTTGCTTGTCTTTTGGCATTAAGCATTAGATTCTTATCCTAGAGTTGCCACTTTGAAGCAGAGTTGCCACACCTTCAGCACAACTATGAATTTTAATTGCCGGCTGCGTCTGTCAGGCCTTCCCGTGCACGTGAAGCTTCGACTCTGCCTTAATTATCTTAATTGCATATTAACGGTATTTCGTATTCACAGTTGCCCAAGAGGTCCTTCCCTCGCTCTCGCTCTCGCTCTGTACACACTCTAGCGATTGGCATCGATAACAGCCGCGAAGTTGATTTAGCTGCAGCTAAGCACAAATGCCACGCCTCCACCCACACTCTCTCCAGCCCTCAGAGACAGGCCAGACAGCAACTAACTCTGTGTGTGTGTGTGTGCGTGGCATATGCATATCTGCGTGTATCTATGTACTTTTAATTGCCAGCAATTAAAACTTAAACACTGTTCACACACACACCCACCCACCCACACCCACACCCGCACCCACTCCAGTTGTTGTTGTCGATGCGTGCCAAGCTTCATTTAGTGCGTTCGCCGTGCGGTTAAGTCACCAAGGTGCCAAGTGCCAAGTGGTTGCTGCCAAGTGCTTAACTTAACCCACACCACTCTCTCTCTCTCTCTCTCTCCCTCTCTCTCTCTCTCTCCCTCTCCATTCAGCCGCTACAACTATTCACAATTGAGGCAAAGTTCTGGCTCTGGGCTAACTGGAAAATTGCGTGGCAAGCGTAAATAGCTGCCGTGGCGTGGCGCGAATGCGTAGCGAGTGCATTAAAGATACAAATCCGCATTCCCAGATACAGATACATTTCACCCATTGCCTCTGGATGCACTCTGCGGCTGGGGGCCTGCGTCGAGTGCACGATGGGCGCCAAACTATTAGAAACTAATTGAGCGCGAGACGCGAGCAGGAGTCTAAGCACAGCCAAAGGGGAAAGCTCTGCGCATAAGCGAAAAAATCATAGCAGAACTTTTTACTATATGCGCGATATAGCACATGCGTTGCTGGCAGCTGGCAGATGGAGGACAGCGAAGCAGCTCGCCAGACGGACTGCAATAAGGATAGAGCCAGCGCAAGAGTGGACTTCAATAGTATTCTATACAACCTATACACTATATATACACTATATATACTCTGTATACTATATATTGCTTACTTAATGCCAAGTTGACACATACCCAAAGGGCAAATATATATAATCTGCCTCGACTATAGGCTTTAGGCTTTTACTTTAGCTTCGTCTCAAGGTTTCTGGATTATTGCTCTTCTATGCGATTCTCAGGCTTAAAAGCTCAGAAGCTTGCATCATGCTCATTCGAACTCTTCACTTCCATTCTCGTCACTTCACTTTCTCTGTCTCTTTCAGTGTTTCTCCTTTTCTCTCTCTCTCTCTCTCTCTCTCTCTCTCTCTCTCTCTCTCTCTCTCTCTCTCTCTCTCTCTCTCTTTCTCTCTCTCTCTTTCTCCTCTAGGCTTACTTTCTCATTATCTTTTCCTCCCTGTTCCTCTCTCTTCCTTCCACATTAACAACTGCTCTTTCTTCAAAGCTGACAACCTACCCACTGCCATGCTAATTACAGGGTATCTCTAGTATACGCATTCATACAAATGTCCTGTGTAAGGCTTATCGACCATCGGCAGTTGTCACCGCACAACACAGTCATAAAAGTTAAAACGCCATTAATAACTAAGTAGCCCTCTGACCACTGGCAGCCCCAACCCCCGTCGCTCATCAGGCCGACCCACCCACCCACCACACACACACACACACACGCAATAGAAAAGTGGGGAAAAAAAGGAAAGGAATTGAAATAGAAAAATTCGTCCTTGCCCGCGCCTCATGCTAATTAAATTCAATTAAACGACAATCAAACAATGTCAAGCGGAAGTCAACGCGGGGCAACGCGACACGAACGGACGGCCGCGAGTAGCCCACGCCATGCCTAGGCCGCCCCACCTGAGCCTCACCTGAGTACGACAAGAAACAAAAAATCACAAAAAATAAACGGCAACTGTAACTGAACCTGTCTGCGCCCACGCAATTGAACAGGCGGCGGGGGTGGGCGGGTAGGCGGGTAGGGGTAGGGGGTAGGGGTAGGGGTTGGACTCTTACATCTGGTCAATAATTGTGAATACGACGAGAATTGTGAATTTGTTAAATGTGAAAAGTGAAAGCTGTTGCATAACATTTGAGTAATTATTTTTATTTCCCATCAGTCAACATGCATAATACACAGGGTATAGCCGGGTATGCAGGGTAAGAACAGTTGCCACAGCACAGCTGAAGAAGCTGAAGAAACTTGTGATACTTGGGTTATATAGCTGGGTTATATATCTGTATTCCTGAGGGATTGCTCTAGGCACTGCTTAGGAGCTCGGCGTGCCTCTCAGATATGCATATCTGCCACAGTTTTATAGCCAGACCCGATCTAATTTGATGTGTGAGTGAATGCTAGGCCTCTCTATGAGCAGGCCAATAATTGTCAACATATAAGCCTTTTGGGTGCATGGCAAAGAGGGCAATGCCTGGCACTGCTTGCGAGGAGACATTGGTTGAATGTTGAGCTGCTCTACAGATAACATTAAACATTATATATATATATATATATATATATATATATATATATATATATATATATATATATATATATATATATCAAATTGTATAAGCCAGAACTGGTCTCTTTGCAAGGCAAGCAGTTTTCAGCTCAGCTCTGCTTGGCAACTGCCCAAACCTAAACTCAGTTTCCAGTTCACTTTCACTTGAAACTCGCTTTTTCTAGGGTATCTTAAGGTCACTTCCACTTTTACAGCTACCTTTTTTCATTTTCTATTTTTCCTCCTTTTTTTTTGTATTTTTTCCAAATTTGTTTCTTTTTTTTGACAGGTGTCTGTTGTCCTTTGGCTGTTGTCTCTGTCGTGCCGCTGTTTCGTTTCTCTGTTTGTTATTTTTGTGTTGCTTGCTGTTCGCCGTTTGCTGTTGTTGCTGCTGTTGTTGTTGTTGTTGTTGCTCCTGTTTTTTTTTTGTAATTTAGCTGCCAGTTGAATGTTTCCCCGATTTAGTGAGTGACTTTTTGGCTGCGACGCTGTTATCGTCGCCCGTTTGTCAACTTTGCTTTTCGGCAGCAATTGACACGCGATACGACGCGAGCTACCCCCCTACCCCTACCACCCCACCCTGTGCCCCTCCCTGTCTCCTTGGCCAACTTTTAGCATCTGTTTAGCAGCTGCTCTGACGACGCGTCGAAAATTGCAAACAAAACTTGAACTTGCGATACTTCAATGCTCGCCCAGCAGCTGCAAAAGGGGTATATTGGCAGATTTGAAAAGTCCAAGCTGAGAACTAGTTGGCCTGGAGTCACTGAAGGCAGATACAGTCCATGAGTGAATCAAGCTGTAGCTTGCAACTTAATCTTAAGGCTAGCGTCAAGTCGAAAGTTGCTCATGCGAAGTCAAAGTGATTTGAGATTTAGAGTTTCGTGTGCAGGATATATAGGATATATGTAGTAGATGGTCAACAGTGGAACATTCGAGTCGAACTTCCTGTCTGTCTGTTCGTCTGTCTCTCAGTCTATCTATTTATCCATAAGTCTTGCCTGGCATAGCTTCCTCTAAGATCAAGAGTGTTTCCATAGATTCATCTATAACAGATCCAGCAAAGAACTGCCTGAATCATCACCTGCTAGTCGTGCATACCTCTCTCTCTCTCTCTCTCTCCCTCTCTCTCTCCCAGTCTATCTTCAAAATGCAAATGCTGCGATTGAGTCAACGCTTAACCTGTTGACAGCAGCAGTCGCCGCTTTAGTTGACTTCTCTCCTGTCACATGTCCTGCCCAGAGCAAGCGCTGACCCGCCCCCACCCGCCTGACTTTGAGGTCAGCTAAAACCCTTTTAGCGCATTTCATTAACGCAACTTTCTGTACTCTTTTATATATATACATGCGCTTATATATATATAATCATTTTTTTGGGACCAACTCGTGGTTCACCTTTTTTAAGGACTTTAAGGACTCTTCTGCTGTTGTTTTTTTTTATTACTTGGCTCATTTGGCATGCAGCAAGTTGAACGTGAATATTTTTTAATGCGTCGGTTTACTTGCTGCTGATGAAGTGGCTCAAATTGCGACCAGTAGCAGTGGTCTGCCCTGGGTGGGGTTAAAGAGTGGCATGGGAGGGAGAGAGCTCACTCTGTAGCTCTTCTATACCACATCCGCTTTTGCTTAACTCTTGAACAGCCACTGACTGACTGGGAGAAGGTCGCAGTAATTGCATTTTTATTACTTTTCTGGCAGCCACCCGCGACAGTTTGTTAAGTGCTACACAAAATGAGTGAGCGAGCGAAAGAGTGCAACGACGACTAGGCGTGATACCCTAGGAAAGCGTGATATCAGAAAGACAGAGACAGGCATATATTATAAATATCAGCTTCAGTTTGCATATCTATACATACCTAACAATTAATATATTAAAATTAAAATTTTCAGCTTAATTGTCTATTTCAAGATTCGAACTTGCGTCTTCAAAGATGGTATCAACAGCTCATTCCACTCGACCACTTGACCATTCGCAAATCTGCGAGTGAAAGACAAAGATAACAACAGAGAACTAAAGCTCAATGCAATGGCAATGGAAATTCTATTTTTAGCACGCCAATGAGCATGCACGCAGCAGAATGTGCAATTGCCATACCGATTCTATTTATAGCTTGCCAATGGGCAAGCATGTATGCGTGTGTGTGTGCATAGATGGCGTTTGGCCTGCGCTTGGCGCTAATTGCAACAAGATCAAACGTTTTCTATCATAACTTCTGCGTGCCTCAACGGATTTTAATGAAATTTTCAGCAAAGAATCTGAAAGTTCAATGAAATAAACCTACATACTCAAAAAATAGAAAACATTTTTATATGTTGCCTATATACGTAACTGAACTTTAACTTAAATAAATTTGTTAAATTTTCAGCTCATATTCAGAATTTGAAAAAAATCAAAATTAAATAAGCTAAAAAAGAAACAAAATACAAAATTTGGTCGCTCTAGCTTCAAAGATGTGTGAGATATGCACAAAAAGCTGAAGCTCGAAGACATTTGAATAGGACTCGATCGACTCGCTTCTCAGTGAGAAGTTCTTTAAAAATATATAGCATACTTTTCAGGGCCAGCAACATACACTTTAGTGAAACCAGTATACCCAGCTTTCACGGTTCACGGTATTAAAGGGGGGCGTGGCAGCTGGGCAGCTGCTGCGGCTACTTCAAAAAAGCTCACCAACCATAAAAAAAAGGGTTTTCAACTGCAAAATTCATCATCAAAGGTGTAAAAACTTTTAATATGTTTAATTTTCCACCTATTTTCTTAGCCACGCCCACTTATGGGGCGCACCTGCCGGCCGGCAACCGCACGCAGATTTAGTTATGCAACAAACATCCGCAACATCGTTCAAAATAAGCAAGAAAATGAGCATTATGAAGAGCAAGAGCAGGAGCAAGAGCAAGAAGCAGAGGAAGTACACGAAGCCGTAGCTAAAGCATAAAATGATATAAAAAAAAAATATAAAAAATGAAAAGAAAAGAAAACGTCGTGAAGACGCAGCTGGGGAGCAGTCCTTGAAATGCTTTTGCCCACTTTTGAATAATTTTAACCCAAATAAAAAATGATGTGAATTCCTAATTAGGCGCAAGTAACAACAACAACAACAGCAACAACAACAGCAACAGCTAGCGACAAGCAACAACTGCAACAACGGGAGAAAATCAGCGCCGTTTGTTCAGCCAAACAAATAAGATAAACGTGTTGGCCACGGCTCAAAGCAAACAGCGAATCGCTGATACCCTACATACCAATGAGAGCAACAGTTGGCTTGGCTTAAGCTCAGGGTGTGTGTGTGTGTGTGTGCGTGTGTGTGTGAGTGTGTGTGTGTGTGTGTGTGTCTGTTTGCTCAGCTGTCCCTATGTAGGCAAAGCTTTAGCTCTCTTGCTGTTGCGAGACTCAGACTCTCAGCTCTTGCTGCGGCTCATCTGATGAGCTCTTAGGTTTCATATGTGGCAAAGTTGTTATAGATCTATATCTGGTATGGCTTGATGTATGTATGCATGTAGAGTATATATATGTGTGTATATAGCATATATAGTACATATGAAAGCTATTAACTAAGGCGTTACTACGCTGCTTAGGAGCGTGTCTCATGTTTGGTCTCTGATATATCTTCCATCCTCCTATTGAAGGACTCCTACTCGAAGACTACCTCTCAAAGGTCTCTGGCACATGGCAAAGAGTATAGCCTTTCACATGGAATAGAGCTCATCTTCCAGAAGAAGTTTTCCTTCAAGCTAAGGAAAACAGTTTACATCACTGCCTCATGGGAGCTTCTCCTTCCTCTGAGAGCCTTTCATGCATATGCTTACATAGAAGCAACTGATTGATGCAGTTTAAGACTATATATAGCTTTATAGATCTTCACATTGAGTTTACAGTCCAGTCTAGTCCAGTTGCTTCGGCTTTTAGCTGCTCTTCATCCATGCCCTCTAGCTAATATACCCTTTCATTGGCTTTAAAAGAAAAGAACTGTAGCGAAACCATAAAAAAACGACGAAGGCTGAAAGTAAGGACAACAAGAAATAGCCAGAGTTTTTTGGCATTATGATGATGATGGCTAAATGCCACGACTGTCAGTGCCACATGGGAATCGAGTGGCGAGAGTCGGCTGGGGCTGGGGCTGGGGCTGGGGCTGGGCTAAGGCGAGGGCGATTGAGATTGGAACTGGCCCACGGCTATGGTTGACTAGTTAAAATGCAAGGATTTGAGCATTGGCCCCAGTGCAAATGATGTCGCACGTCACAGTCCTTCGCCAGCATTGACAAATTGATATTTGCATTTAAATTGAAAATTTACATTTGTTGCTCGCATCGAGACGGCTGAGTGACGGAGGGGGGGAGGGGGTGGTGGCTTGGCACAGAGTCTTGTGGTCACAGTGGTGTAATTCACATTAAATACCGCATTTTTCTTATTTCTCGAGCAGCCTCCGCCCAGCGCCTTTAACGACAATTGGACGTCTCCTCAGTCGCTTGACATTCGACATTAATACCCAGAGCGTGAGGGGGGGGGGGAGTGCAATTTGCATTTATGAAATAACATTTCCATTTTTCCTGTTTCCCCATTTCCCATTTTTATTTTGACTTTCTATTTTCTTGGCACAAAGCACTCGTTAGCTGCTAAGGGGGGCATATGCCTGCAATCTGTCTCCCTCTCTCTCCCTTACTCTCGCTCCCTCTCCCTCTCCCTCTCCCTCCCTCTCTCTGTCGCATATCAGTTATCTTGCTCGATTGCCAGTTGCCGCAATCAATCAAGTTTCTTCACATGCACAGCGAAAGGATTTTGCAACTGGACGCAATCAACATACACCTCAACTCATTCTCTCCCCCTCCCCCTCTCTCTCTCTCTCTCTCTCTCTCTCTCTCTCTCGCTCTCTTTAATTTACCTTTCTGCTTCTCTGACTGCGCAGCACGTCATAAATATCAATGAGCTTGAGCTTGGCATTTGCTTTTCGCCTTTTTGTTTTTTGCTTCTTTGTCTTTAAGCTATCCAAGCGCGTGCTTACCCTGTACTTGGGCTGTGGATGAGCAATGCTTGGCGGAAAGTCCTTCATATATGTATGTATTCTCTGTATGTATGTATTCTATTATGTATTCTCGAGCTGCACTACGAGTCGAGTCGATCTGCTCAGTATCTTTGTTTGCCTATTAGAGTGTCCATTCATCCTTCTCTCTGGCTCCCTCTTTGTGAGTCTGATCGAGCGAGAGATGGACGAATAGAGATTCGTCTGTCTCTTTCTCAAGCTATCTGTCTCTATGCCTTCTTCTGCCTCTCTCTATATATGTATATGTCTCTCTTTTCTTAAATCTTTTTCTCTCGATATCCTTCTCGGTGTATCTCTCTCTCGTTATTCGTGTCTCTCTCTATCTTCCTCTTTCTCTCTATCTTCCTTTCTCTTTCTAATCCTTGGCTCTCTCGATCTCTTTCTTTCTCTGTCTCTCTCTCTCTCTCTCTCTCTCTCTCTTTCTCTCTCTCCCTATCTCTCTTTTATTCCTCTCTCTCTCTCTTTCTCTTTCCCCCTCCCTCTCTTTCTCTCTCTCTCTCTCTCTCTTTCTCTCTCTCTCTCTCTCTCTCTCTCTCTCTCTTTCCCCTTCTCTCCGCCCTTTTTCCACTCTCTCTCTTCCGATCATTGATATACCTCCTACTCCTCCACTAGCCCCTCACTCCACATACATATATATATACAGGGTATCTGCTAGTCGTGCACTCCCCCCACATTCTCAAAAAACTTCAACATATTCATAAATTTTGCAGTTTGTTTAAACAAATTTCCTTCCACACATATATATATATATATTTTTTATGCTCCGTCCGTTATTATTTATTTGCGTAAGTGGGCGAGGCGAGGCGGGTGGGCGGCGGGTCGCTGGTGTGGCTGGGCGGGCTGGCTGGCTGGCTGAGTGGGCATTCAGTGGCAAGTTGCAAAGTTCGTTGCTTGATTGGATGTGGCTGTGCGTTGAGTTGAGTTGAGTTGAGTCTTGGTGGGAATGCGGGCGACGTCTCTGCTCTGGGCTGACGACGTTGACGTAAAAAAGGGTTGCCATGCAAAACAAAACAGCGGACTACCTGCACCGCCCCACCACCGCCCCTTTAAGCAACTGTGAAGTCGGCTCAAATAGACGTATGCGG
The DNA here is from genome assembly GCA_961210405.1 of Drosophila mercatorum. NCBI lineage: Eukaryota > Metazoa > Arthropoda > Insecta > Diptera > Drosophilidae > Drosophila > Drosophila mercatorum. The sequence goes on along the minus strand of CAUIUS010000001.1, from coordinate 22,923,039 downwards.
GTTACTTGGGTGCCAATAGCCATGTGTGTGAGGGCAGCTGGGCCAGGGGCTGGGGGTTGGGGGTTGGGGGTTGGGGGTGGTGCCTGCGGGTCACAGCGCGCCGTAATGGTGATAAAATATGCTCAAATTTGCCAAAATATGGAAAAGGTACAAAAGTCCGCAACACCCCCGCCGGCCGACCAAATAATCACACACACACATGGATCTATATATATATATATATATATATATATATATATATATATATATATTTGTATAGTATTGAAATCAAGTGGCGTCCACTTCTGTTCCCCTTTTGTGCTCTCTCGCAAGGAATCTCAGCGAAATGAAAATAAATGTGTTCGCTAAAACGTAACGATTGATTCAGCCCACCCACCACCCCCCCTCTAGCCAGTTCCTGCCGCTGCTGACACACTCACCCCCCCTCCCCCTCGCGCTGTACCTCACTCAATTTTTAGAGCATTTTTATTCATACGAAACTAGAATAAAATCAAATTTTAGCAAGAAAAACATAAAAATGTTTGCGAAGCGCGAGTTGAAGCGACTGCAGCATGCTCGCTCAGCGCTCAGCAGAAGAGAATGTCAAGGCACAGAGACAGTTTGAGCTAGTTATAGCTTAAGCGAAGCCATTCCGATTGCAGAAGGAGATCAGTCTAAGGGCAGCCTCAGCTTGGAGCTGGAAGACGGTGAGTCAACCTCTAGCTAAAGCTCTCAGCATAGCGCTTGCTAGATACCTTTGATAGCACTAAGCCACTTTAAGCTTATAGAAATCAAGTAATATGGGCTGATCAACTGAGATCGATACATTCCTCGATAACTTTACTGCAGCAACTGCTTGCAGTTATCGATAACATAGCATGAGAGCATACGCTTTCAGCTCTATCAGCGCAGTCTAGGCCTCAACCTCTAGCTGAAGACAGCTAAAGCTAGCTTGATAGCTCTTGCTAGATACCTTTGATAGCTCTAAGCCACTTTAAGCTTATAGAAATCAAGTAATAGGGGCTGATCAAGTAAGATCGATACATTTCTCGATAACTTTACTGCAGCAGCTGCTTGCAGCTATCGATAACATAGCATGAGAGCCTACGCTTTCAGCTCTATCAGCGCAGTCTAGGCCTCAACCCCTAGCTGAAGACAGCTGAAGCTAGCTTGATAGCTCTAAGCCACTTTAAGCTTATGGAAAGCAAGTAATATGGGCTGATAAACTGAGATCGATAACTTTACTACAGCAACTGCTTGCAGCTATCGATAACATAGCATGAGAGCCTACGCTTTCAGCTCTATCAGCGCAGTCTAGGCCTACCTTCGAGCACTGCTCTCCATTATCACCAATGGCATAGCTGTGACTGTAATATAACACCAGCAACTAGCTAATAGCTTTAACTAATCTTAGTTATATGGGCATTTCCTTATGTGGTCAGCTCTATGTGGCTCTACTGCCCATAAGGCTGCATATAAGCCTTCAGCAAGCTGGGGCTTGCTCTCTTGGTAGACACTCCTCTCAGGGCCTTCTCTTCTCTTCTCAGCCTCAGCCTGGAGCGCGCATATGCTCCGCTGACTTTAGCCGCGAGCGAGCATTGAAATATTTATTGTGAAATGGAATTCGTGCCCAACTAGGCGTGGCTGGTCTCGGAGGCGGCTTTCATACTTTTCGAGTTTCCTTTTCTTTTTTTTTTTGCGCGCGCGTCTGCGGGCGTCATGTTGGCCAAGTTGTGTCCGTCCGTCCGGGCGGGCGGGCGGTCTGGCTGGCTGGCCGTTCACTTGCTGGTCATTCATGTGTGTCAAAATGGCAAACTGAATTTGTATTCAAACATTCAAATCCACACACACACACACACAGACGAGCGCAGTTGGCATGGCCTGCGTCGCACATGCGTTAATATTTCCGTTGCTTGTGTCAGCGAGCCATAAAGAAAAACATATATAACTCAACATATATAGATATATATATATATATGTATTCTTTGTACACCACACACACTCGCACACAAATTGTCACGCATTGAATTATTTTGTTTGCTTCGCACATTTTTTTTTTTACCAAAAATAAAAAATATAAAAAAAATTTGCATTTTATTCAATTTTTTCTTGTGTTGGCCCCTCGCCTCGGCACGCCCCCTGCCCCGGGCTGGCCATTGGCATTGTTCTGGTTATTTACGAGTTTGTTAAGTGCGCACGTTCAGCGCTAGCTGGACAGGAATGCCCCGCCTGCTCCTTGACCCAGCGCCCCCCTCCCCTCCCCTGCCCTGCCCTCGCTCGCATCCTTCTTCCGTTTTCACTCTCCACGCTCCATTGAGTCGCCTGCTGGAGCTATAACTAAGCAAACGCTTCTTGTTGTTGTTAATCAAATGGCCCAAAAAGCCGTTTTCATATTATATTCCATGTGCCCAGCATTAAATGCAAATCTTAATCGAATTTTTATTCCTAATCGACTTTATGGTTGGCATTAAGAAGACTCCCACGAATAGATGGGAATATAACTATATGTGATATGTACATATCAAGATATGCTCAGCTTTGATATTTACAGTTACAGCAACTACAGTTTTAGCTGGACTTCAGCGGGAAAGTTTAACCTCAGCCAGCTCTCACTTTGGCTCGACTCTAAGGCAAAGAAGCCAAATAGATGTGGCTGAGTTATGAAAGGAGCGAGGTTATGCATGAAGGGGCGCACCTTTGCTAAGGGAAATTCAGTAAGTTGAGGGGGCGTGGCAGAAACTATAACGTATATATAGGTACGTATATAACTTTAGCAGAGGCAATAGCTGAGTCAGTGCGGCACACTTCGACTGCCGATTCGTCTATCCGTCCATCCATCTGCCCATCATTCCTTCCGTCTGTCTGCCAATGCCTCTATTGATCCTTCCTTCCTTCCTTCCTTCCTTTCATTCATCTGCCCTTCATCCATCTATTTGTCCTTCCTTCTGTCCATCCATCCTTCCTTCTATCCATCCGTCTGCTCCATCCGTCTTTATGACCATCCGTCTGTCTCATCATCTCATCATTCCTTCCGTCTGTCTGCCAATGCTTCTATTGATCGTTCCTTCTTGTCATTCGTCTTTCCTCCATCCGTATCCGTTTCCATGTCCATCCCTCTGTCCGTTCGTTTGCCTGCCCGCTCCTCCGTCTGTCCGTCCGCCTACCATTCCGTCCGTATATCCATTCATCCGTCTGTCGATCCTTCCTTCTGTCCTTCTGACGATGCTTCCTTTTGCCTGCTCATCATTCTGTCTCTCATTCCCTCCATCCATTCGTCTTTCCGTCCTCTCATCCGTGGATCCTTCCTTCTATTCATCCATCAGCTCCTTAGTCTGTCCAACCATCCGTATGACCATCCGTCTGTCTATCATTCCGTTCGTCTGTCTATCAATGCGTCTATCGATCCTTCCTTCCTTATTTCCATTCGTCTTTCCTCCATTGGTCTATTTGCCCATCCCTCTGTGCGTTCATTCGCCAGTCCTTTAATTTGTCCGCCCATCTGTCTGCCTATAATTCCGTCCATCTCTCCATTCATCCATCCATCTGGACGATCATCCGCCTGTCGATCCTTCCTTCTGTCTGCTCATCATTCTGTCTCTCATTCCTCTCTGCTCCTTAGTTGGTCCATCTATCCGTCTTTCGATCCTTTCTTCTGTTTATCCGTCGATCCTTCCTTCTGTCTGCTCTTCCGTTTGTCTCTCATTCCGTCCTTCCATTCGTCTTTCCGTCCTCTCATCCGTGGATCCTTCCTTCTATTCATCCATCTGCTGCTTAGTCTGTTTGACTCTCCGGATGCCCATCCGTTTATCTATTATTCCTTTCGTCTCTACGCCTATCATGCTTCTGTACATCCATCTGTCCTTCTATCTTTCCGTGTGTCTGCTAGGCATAGATCTCTCATAGATTCTATAGAGCATGGCTAGATCGATTCAGCTTGTCTTCAAGGCTATGAAAGGGCTGTGCCACGCCTTCTTTTGCTTGTTAATGGAAGTAAATATATAGTGATGGCAGTTCAAGGCCAAGTATATCCTTGACTAAGCAGCGTAGGCATATAGAAGCTACGCCTTCCGATGAAAAGGAATCCCATTCACGAGGCTGAAGCCTTCCACTTTAGCTGATTTCCTTGCAGTCAAAGTGTGCCTATGTCGACTATATCGCAGACTTATGAAATACCTTTACTAAGCATAAATTCCAGCTGAAATTGCCTTCGCCTTCAGTAATTGCTTTCACTCTTCTACAGTCTCGATATGTCGAGTTGGCTGTGCACTTCGGCTGAGTTCCGTTCTGGGAGGAAGTCATGGAATCGTTTTCGGCTGCTTTTAATACACGTTTAATCCCACGCTGGTGCCTAAAGCCCAATCGACTTGGCGTGACTAAACGGACTAACTGTTTGGGGATTTGACAGAAAGGGGGTTAGTGCAGGGCTTGGGGTTGGGCTTTGGGCTTTGGGCTTTGGGCTCTGCAATGCGACGACCTTGTTGCATGCCAATATTAATAATAACAATGAGCAGTAAAGCCTATTAGAGCCGGCACACATTTGCCCATTAATGTAATACAATGATTTCTCTCTATCTCCCTCTCGTTTTCTCTCTCTGTCTTACGACCCTCACCTGACTGTCAGCAAGGGTTATGCTGATGTCGACCTAATCAATTCGATGGCATCGAAACAAGCAGAGCAAACGCTTGCCTGCTTTTTGTGACTTTGCGTGTTGTCACGTTATAAAAATCACTGATCCACGGCACCCCCAGCGTACCCGACCCTTCCTCCCCCACCCCACCAGCAGCCGTAGCCCTACCCCTAGACCAAATGCTCCATTAAGCTGAGGCTCGTTTGTTTCGCTCGTTACCAGCAGCGCCGCCCAAAAATAGCTGCGCAAGGGTTTGTTGATCCTCGGCGCTAGGTCCTACCCCACCTACCCCCAACCCCCCAACCCCTGTGTGTTCATGTTATTAATAAATCGTGAACCCTTTCGACTAGCCCCCTGCGTGTGTGTGTGTTAAAATGCCTTCCTGTTGCGGAAACGGAAACGCATTGCCGACAGAGTTGCTAGCGCGCGTATATATAATCGATTAATTCGATATAGATTGAATTTATGGCGCTGCAGTGCCTCATAAAATGCGAGCACCCCACCTACCCCTACCCCTACCCCTACCCCTACTATCCCCTACGCCCATTAAATTAACATTTTCTTTGCTGTTTTGTAGTCCGAAGCCATTGGAAATGGGCATTGGGAGCTTAAGAGCTTCGCTAAAAAGGAGGCGTGGGCGATATAGAGTATATATATAGAGTATATATTTTGTATAGAGTATATATTTTGGGGTCGATCTAGGTTTGTTCTTCATTTCCTTCACTCTTCTGTTGTCTGCTACTATAAGGGCTAGAGCCTTGAAATCCTTGAAATATGTAACTTCCTCTATAGCAGGCAGAGCTCAAATTTGTTCAATTGATCTGCAGTTATTTGAGCATATCTCGCACAACTTTAGAGGTAGAGCTACCAAATTTTACATTTAGTTTCTCGTTTAGTTTCTTTAATTTTGATTTTTTTGAATTTTAGTTATCAGCTCAAAATTGAGCGAAAATGTGTAAGTCAATATTCAGTTGACAATATAGTTAATATTAAAATTAATTTTGTAAAGTTTGGGCGCATACGCTTATTTAATGGAATATCAAGACTAACTGCTGAAAATTTCATAAAAATCCGTTGAGGCACGCAGAAGTTATGAAAGAAAACGTTTGATCAGTTATCAAAATTTTGTGCCAATTAGCGCCAAGCGCCATCTATGCATGTGCACACATACAGACACACGCATACAGTTGCATGCATGCTTGCCCATTGCCATGCTATAAATAGAATCGGTATGGCGATCGCCCATTCTGCTGCATGCACGCTCATTGGCGTGCTAAAAATAGAATTGCCATTGCCATTGCATTGAGCTTTAGTTGTCTGTTGTTATCTTTGTCTTTCACTCGCTGCTCTGCGAGTGCTCAAGTGGTCGAGTGGAATGAGCTGCTGATACGTCAATTGGGCGGATGAAGACGCGAGTTCGCATCTTGAAAGAGACAATGAATTTTATGAAGTTGTAAATAATTTTAATTTTATTTAAATTGTTAGGTAGGCAAATTGGACATTGGATATCTGACAAGCTGTAAATGGCGATCGGAACTTTTCATGTGTTCATGCTCATTGGCGCTCTGCAAATAGAGAATGGCCATTGCCAATGCATTGAGTTTGAGTTGTCTATTGTTGTCTCTGTCTAGCACACGTTGCTGTGCATTGGAGGCTTGAGATGATCAGGCAAAGGCCGCCGCAAAATTACTTTGTAATGAGAGAGGAAGAAGACACAGGCGGGATCATTGATGTTTTATCAAGTAGATCACTTAATATTTAGCTCTTGGATCAAATTTAAATTGAATATGATGAGAGAGCATCTTTATAACTGCAAAACCTATCTATAACTAAAGAGTTCAACTGCTAGTCAGGGTATCTTTCAGTCATGCACTGCCGTTTGGCGCAGTTTTATTTGTTTTGTTTTGATGAGAGTTGCCTTAGTGCTTAGGCCGTTGCACCTGCCCTACGACAATGAACTCTACGAAACTTAAAGACCTAAAAAACGTGAGCAACACACTGGGAGAGAGAGCGAGAGACAGCCAGGAGACAGAGCGAGAGCGAGCGAGAGAGCTTGAGAAATTAAAGTAAAAGTCGCGAAAAGTTTTTGAAGAACTTTCGCCGGTTGAAAAAGTTTTTTTTCTTGTTTTTCTTGTTATTTTTTTTTTGTTTTTTCTGCGAGCGGCCATAATTGAAAATTTGTTTTTGCCAGCAAATGTTTAGGCAAGTTTTTCCCTTTTCTTCCTGGTTGTTGCTGTATGGCTGGAGAGGAGAGGCTTTAAGCGCTGCTTTAAAGCAGCGAATGCTGATTAATTAATTGAGCATTGAAAGCCGGCGCAAATATCAATCGAAGTGGGAGGAGGAGAAGGAGGAGGAGGAGGAGGAACATTTTTCGGTGCAGTTCAATGAAGCAGCGTTTAGTTGTCTTTGATGGATTGCAAAAAGGTATTTTATGTAATATGTAACCAGGGCCAAAGGCACCTAAAGCACCAGCCATCAGCCAGCCAGCCAGCCAGCCAGTCAGCCAGTCAGTCAGCCAGGCAGGCACATATGTATATGCGACGAACCTAGCGCACTCTCTCTCTCCCTCTCTCTCTCTCTCTATATACAGACAGCTATATAGAAAGATATATGTATATAGGGATATGGTCGCAGAGCTTATATATTTAGCAAGCGAAAACGTCGGTGCGAGCGAGAGCGAGAGTGTGGGAGAGCGAGAGAGTGCGAGAGAGCGAGAGAGAGAGAGAGAGAGAGGGAGTGAGTGAGAGCGAGCGAGCGAGGGCGCTCGAGAGGCGCAAGCGTTGGTGCTGGCCGCAGCTGCTGCTCGCATCGCCTCCCAATGGGAAAACCATGGAGGCGGCGCTCACAGCACGACCGAGGGAAACAACAAAAGCCGAGCGGAAAAAAAAGTAAATGTGGGAAGTCCTTTGGCACTGCCTAAGCCCCCAAAAGCAGCGCTGGCAAACGTATCCTAGAGGCGCATGCGTCCTGCCGAGGGTTAGTCCGAAAAACCTGAGCCCAGCCGAACGCTGACTGTGCTACGAGGCGCTACTTAACGCGTAGCTTTCGGAATGCGGCGCTCAGTGGCGCACGGACCGGCAATGGGGCCAGTGGCCACAGCAGAAGACCAGAGAGAGAGAGAGAGAGGGGAGAAAGGAGAAGGAGAAGGAGAAGGAGTCCGAGTCGAGTCGCTGTCTGGGTGGGCAGCGCAATCGAAAAAGAAATTCCAATTTGAAATTCGTATTTGGCTTGGCTCGGCCAGCAGCAAGGAACAAGGGGATGAATAATTAGATTTCTCAGTCCGACGGCCTAATTTCATTGTTTTTACAGTCATTTCGAATGATTTTCTTTTCACTTTTGAGTCGTCCGGGGGGTTTCTTTATTTTTTGTTTGTTTCACAGATTCCACTTTATTTTCCCGTGTTCCTTTCTGTTTCTTATTAAGTTGAGCGACAGTTGTTTTCATTATTTTTATTGTTGGCCTCCGCCGCCCCCTCATGTAAATCAAAACTGGCTAATGGCATGCGAAAAACAATAAAAGCCCTAAATGAAATAATGAGCTGAGAGGCGCTGAGACAAGGGGAATATCAGCGGAGGGTGCTGGGCATTGTTATGATGGAGATCTTGCAATTTGCCAATACGGGGCGAGACCTTATCTCATATTGATATTGATGTGGGGCAGAGAAAGACACACACAGAGAGAGAGAGAGAGAGAGAGAGAGAGAGCTGGTCAAGTATTTTTAATGTGATTATCTTGTAGCGTGCATGTCGCATGTGTCCGAGCCCAAAACTCGCCAAGAGTCCCAGAGTCCCAAAGTCCACTCTCAGGGGTTGGGGTGGGGGTGGGCGGTTGGCTTATCGGCAAAGTAACAGCAAAAGAATTGACAGCACACACACAGAAGGAGAGGGAGAGCAGTGGTTGAGCTGGAGTGGCCGTTCGTTCAATGATTAAAATGATGATGTCAGAGACAAAGTGGACCGTCTCCTGTCCACTGCTGTCTACCGTCTGTATTCAGTTGGAAGTTCTACGTCTTCTTCTGGGCTTACAAGTGCCAAAAAGTCGAACTTTATAGTTGACCACTTCAGCTGAGTGTTGTCAGCGACAATTGGAAGGCGAAACGAAGCCAATCACTGGGGCTCTGCGCCATCAATTTATGACATTCATTAGAATGTCCGATTAAGAAAAGAAATGCTCGAGCCTGAGCAGCAGCTGACGCCAGAACACCACCACCACCACCACCACCACCAGCAGCAGCAGCAGCAGCAACAGGCGCTGGTCTAGACTCGCTCCCCCCACCCCTCCCTCTCTCTCTCTCTCTCTCTTAGTTGACAGTTTTACAATTTAGAGAGTTTTTGCTTGGGTTATTGAAAGTAGCTTTAAGAGATTGTTGGATGGCGCAGCTGTTGCGACCAGGTGCTGCCAGCTAGAAGGCTGCAGTAGAGGTTGGTTGGGGGTTTGGCGACTTCATAATTAAGTATGCGGTTTACACGCGCGCAGGACGAGCAACCACTGGGCTGTGACCGGGCAGGTGGGTGGCTGTGGCTGAGGGTGAGCAGCAACATGGCACAACTGTCACCGTGGGCTGCCAGTGGCAGTGCCTTTGGGACAACTAGCGCTAGGATTTATGTGCACGACAAACAAACGACCACCGCAGGACAAGAAAGCGCTTAAGAAGTGCCAAGGCAAGGACTCTCTCTCTCCCTCTCTCTCTCTCTCTCTCTCTGTGTGGAGGGGGGCTTGCGCCAAAAACGGCGCAACAATCCAAACAGCTGCAATAGACAACAACAACAACAACAACAACAAGGAGAGCAACCACAGCGACCAGGCGACCACAGTCTAAACAGCCAGCCCTGCTCCTGCCCCACCCCCAGAGTGCGCCTAGTCCAACTGCTAGTCGTTGTCCTTGCGCCAGCTTTCAGTTCCCTTTGCCCGCTGGCGCTTTTGGCCAAACCAAGTTATTTAGCCACGAATCGAATGAAATGTCGCGCAAGGCACTAGTAACCCCCCCCTCCTACCCCTGCTGCCCCACCCTACCCTCCGCTTACTGCGTGCAAATCGTTGCCGCGCTGCCCCGCGTTCGTCAGCGACATTTGGGACACATTTACCAAAACATTTTACGTATTCAGCAGCAAAAGTTTCGCCAGCGACGCGCCTCACCCCCATCCCCTTCCCCACCCCCACCCACCGCTTCGCAGTTGACGCTGCACCAGCGGCCGAACGCACCAAACACTCGACTCTTTCAATTAGGAATAGTTCAGATTAGCACACGACTCTCGCTCGGTACTGGGCTCAGCTAGAGGTCGGCTTTGATGGGGTCTGGTATATAAGAACTTGGCTAAGGATTATTGTCGGAGAAATATGTAGGAAATTTAAAGGAGTTGAGTTGAGCTGAGATGCAATTGATGGCACTCGCACGATGAATGTGACGGTAGAGTACTGCGGCTATGACGGTAGAGCACTATGGCGAGCCAAGCACTATCTTCTAGCTTATTCCATTTGATATCTATCAAAGTTCAATTGAAATTGTCGATTAGTCTGTGTTGACTTGTCGAAATTGAGGCATATGCTTGAGTGAGAGAAGGGGGAACGGTAAAGGGAATAGGTAAGGGGCATAGGAAGGGGTATGGGTATGGGTATGGGTATGGGTATGGGTATGGGTATGGGTATGGGTATGGGTATGGGTATGGGTATGGGTATGGGTATGGGTATGGGCATGGGTATGGGCATGGGCATGGGCATGGGTATGGGTATGGGTATGGGTATGGGCATGGGTATAAGAATGGAAGAGGAAGAGGCAGAAAGTGCATGCCGCAGCTGAGTAGCATAGAGCAAGGAGCTGAGAGACATCGTAGCTGTAGATATCTTGAAGTATATCAAATATTACTGATAAAACCTTGTGCCTTATCCCTTTATATAGAAGATTGATCTAGAAAATCTAACTTGATATGCCTCGTTGACGCGTGGTAAACAGATTTCATTCCAATTGCCTTGGCTTATATGGGAATATATATCATATCTAGCTAATCTCTTTTATATATATGTCCTATGAGGATGTTGGCATGGAAGCACCTTACCTAGCAAGCGTGTTTCTCCTTCCCACTCCCTCCCTCTCACTCTCTCCCTCTCCCTTTCCCTCTCTCTGTCCCATTTCATAACTGTGCACATCTAGTCTATAATATAGCACAATTTTTGCTAATTTGCTCCATAGTACACATGCTCATACGCGCCATTTGCAAAGTCACGCACTAAGCGCGCTGATCTACCTCTACCCTCCCTCCCTCTCCCTCCCTCTCCCCCTCCCTCCCTCCCTCTCCCCCTCCCTCCCTCTCTCTTTCTCTCTCTGTGTCTTCCGTTATGTCACTTGGTGTTTGTATTTCGCATTTCCCGTTAGTTGTTTGGCTCGCCTGCCTCCCACCGCTCTCTCTATATTAGTTAATAACGGGACTCTGATTTCGCTAATGTCGCTGGGGCCTGGGGCAATAGCTCACATGCAGGGTGGCAACGCTGCGCCACAGCGTTGCCACTTAAAGCGAAATGCTGAAAGTGAAAGCCAGACAAATGTCAGCCAAGTTGGGCCGCGGCAAGCGCCACTCAATTAGCCATACAAAAATAAACGAATGCCAACTGTAATGTGGGCGGCGGGGCGGGGTCACACACACGCACAGTCGCCCACGGGGCACGACTGCTGCTGCTGCTGCTTATGATGATGATGATGTCTCTCTCTCTCTCTCTCTCTCTCTCTCTCTCTCTCTCTCTGTATATATATATATATATACACTCGTGTGTGCTCTCATGTGTGCGTGTGTATGTGGACTCACGCACAATCCAATATAAATAAAATATACACACAAATACGCGTAACGACCTCATTAGCATAATAACGGTAAGTAATGGATGAAAAATGCCATTAAACAACACTTTATGACTTGCGCTCGCTCGCACCCACGCACGCGCTCGCTGCTGCTGCCGCTGCCGCTGCTGCCGCTGCTGCTGCTGCCCTTGGCGCCCATGCGTGCGCGCTGCTCGCGCTGCTGTTCGCACTGGCTTCAAATCTAAGACTTAAAAGCCACTCACACACACTCGCATAAACATTAACCGATCGACAGAGACAACAGAAATGAATAATGAGGAAATGGAGTAGAGGAAGCAAAGGAAAAAACAGGAAAGAGCTGGATGGAGGACAAGCAGCAGCAGCAGCAGCAGCAATGCTAATGCATGGGCGTGTGTGTGCAGGGAGGGAGGAAGGGGAGGTAAGGGTGGGGGGAGGGCAGGAGCTGGAGTCGGTTGCTCTAAGCAATTGAAACGCGCTTTCGAGTCAACTCAGCCCTAGAGCAGGCAGCTCAGTTAAGCAGATGCCCTGTACGAGCCGTTAGGGTATGCTAGAGCTCTATCACATCTTCTGCTTAACTAGGGTATACCTGTTAGCTCTATACCCTACCTATTCCCATTCCCATTCCTATTCCTCTTCCTGTGCTCATACTAAGAGACTCCTCGATGCTTCAGTTCCACTTTCTAATAGTAAATCAGCTAAATACTTGGCCAGCATTTATGGCTACCCATATATCAATTAATCTACTCATACTCAAACTGCCCATCGATCAATCTATCAATCAATCAGCCACGGCCATGCCATGGGGAATACGAAATGTGTTCTGTGACCACTGAGCGGAAAATAGTGCAGTTCGATGTGCTCCTTCAGGTCTGAGTTGAAATAGTTGACATAAGAGCAGAGCTCAAAGCGAGAGACAGGCTGAGGCAGAAAAAAACTAGAGACGAACAGAGACATCTAGTGGAATACAAAGAGGGAGAGAGAGAGAGAAAGAGATGAAGAGAGAGAGAGAGAGAGAAAGAGATGAAGAGAGAGAAAGAGAGAGAGAGAGAGAGAGAGAGAGAGAAAGAGATGAAGAGAGAGCGAGAGAGAAGTTATGAAGAGAAACGTTTAGAGATAAAATATTCCATCCATGTCGAACTTTGAATGACCATATCTCGGGCATTATTTGTCAGATTTCGGAGTGGTATATCATTTTCGACTCGTATGAACCGCGACTATCGATTGGCATTCAAAAATTGAATGGAACGTGATGGAACCCCTTATCATTTTTATCAAAATCGGATCGACTCAAAAAAATAGAAAAAATCGGACTATCTCTCAATGTCGACGTACTATAACTTTGGTATCTATTATCAGATTTACGAATGCTATAGCTTTTATAAAGCGTATGGATTCGGAGTATCGATTCCTTTTCACAGATTTTCCCCTGCTTTGCAAACTTTTCATAATAATCAATGGAAACTGAAAAAACACCTTTGGAAACGGAAAAAGCGGACTATCTCTCAATTTCGACGGACTGTAACTTTGGTAAATATTATCCGATTTACGGACTCTATGCCTCTTAAGAAGCGTGCTGATTCGGCGTATCGATGCCTATTCACAGATTTTCCCCTGCTTTGCGAACTTTTCATAATAATCAATGGAAACTAAAAAATATGTGCCTTGAGCTTTGCATGACTCTATCTCGGGTATTATTTGAGAGATTTCGGAGCGGTATATCATTTTCGACTCGTATGAACCGCGACTATCGATTGGTCTTCAAACTTAGCCATATCTGAGCAATGTATGGTGGAGAGATCGAGTAGAGGGTAAGAGTAAGTTTTAGCTCTGTCAGTAATCCTCTTCCTCAGGCTCACTTATTATTCCTCTCGCTCTAGCCTTGTCTTTTCCCCACTCCCTCTCTCTCTCCCTCCCTTTCACTGTCTCTCTTCCTCTGTGTGATTTTGATAGGCTCACCTTTGTCAGCTAATCGCTTTGGAATCGTTCTATAGTCGCTTAAGTGCGACACTTTCCCGTCTTTATTAGTTAATTCAAAGCGGCTATTTAATTTGATTTGGTTTCCAACTCCTTTTGTTGAATGTTGTTTTTATTTTGCTGTCGTATTTTTTTTGTTTTTATTTTTATTTTTATTTTTTATTTAAATTTTGTCGCCTCGGCTGCTTCAACGAATTTAACGCATTAAGCGAGCCTTTTTTCCGACTTTTTTTTAATGTTTATTTCAGGCTGGCAAAACATGTTTAAAGTATGTTAAACGACGACGAACCCGCTGACCCGCTGCCCCCACGCGCCCATCCCCGGTGCTCCCCTTGGACAGATAAAAGGCAGCGCATTCCCACTGCCGGGGAGTGGCGCAACCCCTTTCGCTGCCAAAGGACTCTACCTTCAATTTAGGCTGGGGCCTTAGCTCCATGTCCGACCCGCTCCGGCTTGTTTATTTAGGTCTGAGCTAATAAAAAGGCTTACCATCTCAATAAAAGTATTTAACACAAGCGTTTTACTACACTTTCACCATTTCTCTCGTCTCTCTCTCCCTCTCTCACTCTAGACTTTTTTTATCTTTCTTTCTTTGCTCTGGTTTGCAATTTGAATAAACTGCTGAAGAGGCCAGCTGTGACAGCCGTGCTGAAGCGTGAAGATATGGAAGATATCGAGATATATATAGCGGGTGGATATGATCTATGCCAGTTGGGGAGGTAGAGCTATAGAGCTATGGTAGGGCTAGGACAGTCGTACCAGTTAGGGAGGTAGAGCTATAGAGTTATGGTAGGGCTAGGACAGTCGTACCAGTTAGGGAGGTAGAGCTATAGAGTAATGGTAGGGCTAGGACAGTCGTACCAGTTAGGGAGGTAGAGCTATAGAGCTATGGTAGGGCCAAGACAATCATGCCAGTTGGAAAGGTAGAGCTATAGAGCTATGGTAGGGCTAGGACAGTCGTACCAGTTAGGGAGGTAGAGCTATAGAGCTATGGTAGGGCCAAGGCAGTCGTACCAGTTGGGGAGGTAGAGCTATAGAGCTATGGTAGGGCTAGGACAGTCGTACCAGTTGGGGAGGTAGAGCTACAGAGCTATGGTAGGGCCAAGTCATGCTTCTTCCTGCTGCCCAAGATCTTATCTCTCATATGAAAAGCCTTGACTTGCAGTTGATCCTTGAGAACTTTCCTCAACAATTTCCATATAACAAAAGGAAATTCCGATAAACTTCTCTATTTCAACTTCTCGTTCATTGCATCTACTAATCCAGGGTATCTGGCAGTCGCTTCGGTTGCTTTGCTCTCCAGCATTTTTGTATCGGTGACGGCAAGTGAAAGCAGTTGAGTAAATCCCTTAATCTATGGAAATGCTACGCAATTACCACGACAAGTTGAATGCCAAGGCATCATGTGATGCGACTCGCTCGCTGCCTCCCACTCCCACTCCCTCCTGCCTCCTCCCTCCTGCCTCCTGCCTCCTCCCTCAGCTGCTCAGCCGCCTCTGACTGACAGCTCTGACCCTTTCGGCTTTGGCCTTTTCTTTTTTTTCTTTCCATTTTTTTTGTTTTTCGTTTTTCCTGGCTATTCTTAGTGTAACGGACCTGAGCGCAGCTTTGGCTGCTTTCTTTGGAGTGTTTACACAACCAGTTACAAAGTGCACAAGCCACCCAGGCCGAGCTCTTAGTCTTTAGTCTTTGGCCCTTTTTATGATGCCCAGCAAGTGGCCAGTAGCTGGGGCATATTAGCTGGGCGGCAGCGAAGGCAAGAGCGGGTGGATGGAAGCAGTAAAGATAGCAAGGCTATCAAATCCACAAAGTCTATGCAGAGTGCTACAGAGCTGAGCTGATCTGGCCATGTCTCGCTGTCCACTCATGCATGCAGCTATAGCTCTGTGTCTTAGGGTATCTTCTAGTCGTGCACTCTTCGCTTTTCGCACTCTTTTTTGGCCTTTTTTTTTTGGCTCCTCGGGAGCATTGGACGCTCTCACGTACCGGATGCTGGATGGGCGCAACAAATCAAATTTGCATACCAAGTATTATCGGTATCAGTGCGGCGAGTCCTTAACAGGACCACGTCCTGTGATACCAGCTGCCGAACGGGAGATGGGAGATGAGAGTGTGAGGGAGAGAGAGAGATAAGAGAGAGAGGGAGG
>CAUIUS010000001.1:22862500-22905000 GCA_961210405.1 Drosophila mercatorum | reverse complement strand
TAGGTACTCAAGCACATCTCTAGTCGCTAGACCCAAGCCGACATAGAGTACCCATAGAGAGAGAGAGAGGGAGAGATGCGGCAATTTCAATGCCTATTTGATTTCAATAAGTAGCAAATCAAGTGCCTGGCAATTGAGGAGCACCAGCAGCAGGAGCAGCAGGAGCAGGAGCAAGAGCAGCGGCGGCGGCATTTAGCGAGAACTGTGACAACCCCCTGGCTGTGGCATAGGAATCGCGTCTCGAGTGAAGCGTGGAAGCGTAATCCACATCCGCCGCGCTGTAACGAGCGCATTAAAGCCACTCACCTGTGCGACGTTTGGGCCGCTTTAGCCGCCGCTTTGCCAATTGCCAATTGCCCTTTTGATGGCGACAGTTTGCCAGCAGCAGCAGCAGCAGCATCATCATCATCATCGGGCCAAACGCACTCGAACGGAAATTGAATTGAGCAATTCGAAATGTGTGTGTGTTTGTGTGTGTGTGTGTGTGCAGGTGGCACGCCTACATGCCTCTGGAGTTTGTCAATTGCCGCAACATATCAAATGATTTGCTTCCAAATGATTTGATTTGAATTGAGTTGAAATCGAGGCGAGGCGAGGCGAGGCGAGGCGAGGCGAGGCGAGCCAAGCACCAACAACAACTTTGGCCTCCTGCCACGCCCCACACCCCTACCACCACCGCCCTTGTATACAATTGAATTGTGCCCCCACAATATCCACTTGATTTCTTTTCCTGTTTGTTGCCATTCAGCTCTCCGAGACATATTCCTGCTTTAAGAATTTGTCTAGCGGACGCGCGCGCGCTGCCTACGAAAGCCACGCGCATAATGAATTTCATTTCAATTTAGCAAAACGTCAAGCCAATTTGTACACACACACACACACACAGCAGTGCTGAGGCGTTGTTTATAGTGTTTGCGGTTAATTAATTCACATTTACACCTGTTGGCGGCGTTGGCGGCGCAGGCACTGCAGACAGCGGCAGCAACAGCCACACACACACACACACACCTATACAACCACACATTTCACACCTCTCACATACACACTCAACGCTCCATTCAATTCATTTCATGCGCACAGTTCATATGCCGCAAATTAACTCGCAAAGCAGCGACAATAACGAGCAACACAAATTGCCACAAGGACATGGCATAGGAAGGAGCTGGGCCAGGAGTGGGAGCTGGCGCAGTGGCAGCCGTGGCGCTTGTGCGTGGCTGGGGCCACTACTACAACGCTTGCAACGCAGCAGCAGGCGGCTGGACGAGCATGCAAAAAAAAAAAAGCTGAGAGAGAGGGAAAGAGAAAGAGAAAGAGAGAGAGAGGAAGAGAGCTGAACTAGCTGCCTTTGCATGGCAAGCTACAGCATGTATGCGTGGAGTAACTGACAGCAGAGAGAAGCGAAGCAGTGCGCTTAGACCAGGCTTAACTACTAAGTCAGAGTTATTGTCAAAGGGCTGTCTACGCGCAGTGCAGTGTATTCCCTGCCGATATGGATTGCTGGCAAATCCAACTACAAACGGGTACAGGTATTGCCGAGTCGAGTACTGCGACAGACAACCTCTACCTGCTCAACACTCCACAGAGACCTCAAGCTGCCTACTGTGGAGGAGCAGATGGGTAGACACATTGGCAGATGCTCTGACAGACTGCACCGACTCCGAAGCCTACTCGCAAGAGCTCTCATGCCTGCCAGATGTCAAGGCTTAGCCAAAGCGATGGGAGTGCAGTACCCCACAGACCTTTAATGCCTCATAAGGCGACTGAGGCTTGGCCCTAATATTATATACGTCTATATACACAGATTCTACACTTAAATAACAGAAAAAAAGTTTGAATCATGTATATCAAGTGATTTTTACTTACTCAGTGAGCTTCTCTATGCGCTTCTCTCCAAGCTTAGCCCGTTACGCTTCTCGCTTGGCTCTACCCTCCAAGCTCTCTCTCTCTCTCTCTTTGCTTCTCCCTTAGCTCTGCTCGCCTTCTGTGCTACTTCTTCTGCTGCGCTTCTCCCTTTGCGCTTCTCGCTTTACCTTAAGCTTCTTGCATTGCCTCTATTTGGGGCTGCTCGCTGCACTTCGCCTGCAAGTTCTCAGCCTTCTTTCTTCGCTTCTCGCTTACCTTTCGCTTAGGCTTAGCCCAAACTAAGGCAATAAAAGAAGTTTTAAAGGCTTCTCGCTTTTGCTGGTTTTCTAATATTTTTTTTTTGTGATTTCTAGCTGAGCTCTTGAATTCACAATTTCGATTGAGGCTGCTCGCTTTGAGCTCTCTATTCATGTCATGTGAAGCAAAGCCTGCCTCGCTGTGCTTCGTGTTTGTCTTTGATTGGAACTTCTCTATATTACTCTGCCTGACAGCTGGATAGGTTGGGCTTGCTGTAAGCTATAGTTTCCTATAACTTCTCATATTTGTCTCTTACTCTCTCTCTCTCCCTCTCTCTCTCTCTCTCTCTCTCTCTCCCTCTCTCTCTCTCACTCTCTCTCATAGCTTCTCTTTAAGCTTCTCCCTCGCCTTTCCCATCGCCTTGGCTGCTTTGCTCACTGCAGTTCGCTTCTCTCTGCTGACCTTAGCTGACTTCTAGTCTCTTCAGTTGGCTACTAGATTTCACGAGTCTTCTCACTTCGCTTCTCTCTTCGCTTCTCTCTTCGCTTCTCTCTTCGCTTCTCTCTCACTTCTGCTTTGTTCGCTTTGCTCCATGCTCATTTTTTGCTTCTCGCTGCGCTGCTTCCTGCCCGCATACGGCTCACAGCAGCCACGAGCTGACGCCCATCTCTAAAGCAGTGTGTCCTTACACACACACACACACACACACACACTAATGCCTGTCAACGTCATTAACAACAGAAAGAATGAGCTCAACCCCAGCCCCGACTCCTTAGGTGCAGAGGCGCAACAGGCGTCAGGCGTTAATTACAAAATAAACTCTCATGGCTGAGTGGGGTGCTGAGCAGTCAAGTGGTATGAGGGTGTCATTTGAGTGTGTGCCTGTGCCTCTGTGTATGTGTGTGTGTGTGTGTGTGTGGCCATGTCATTAAGGCTGCGAATGACCCGCCCAAAGCACACATTTGCGTCCACACTCGCGTTCGCGTCGCTGACCAGCCAACGGGAAGTGCCTCGACAAATGCAGGAACCCAAGGACCCAGCACAGGACCCAGGACCCCTGGACCCCTGGACCCTTGGACCCAGTGCCCACTAGCTGGTGGCCAGTGGTCGCAGTGTCCAGGACGTGCTTGAAGCGAGCGAGCGAGCGCGCGCGCGTCTCGCACATATGTCGTTGCCAGAGTCAGTGGAGCAGCAACACGGGCCACGGCACTGGCGGTGGGGGTGAGGGGCAGGAGTCAGCTCAGCCCAGCGGTCGCCGCCATTTAACGGCGTGATTTACTGCGGTCAACGTGTGCTTATGTGTGTGTGTGTGTGTGGTCGCCACCTGCGGCTGCCCTCAAATGACCAGCGAGCAGCCAAACAGCTCCAACAGCCGCCACAATGCCAACGCAGCCCCCACGCCACGCCTCGCTCTCGCTCTCTCCCTCTCTCACTCTCTGCCTGTCCTCGAGCTGTTGGCCTTCGCATAATAATGTTTAATTTGAGGTAAATACGTTTTTGTTTTTCGCATTTAGCCTCGCTTTTTCTTCTTTCTCTCTTCTTTCCCCCGGCGGGGTAATGCTGCCCCGCTGGGCAAGCAGCGGGATCTGCTCGAGACGCGTGCTGGGTGCCCAGAGAGAGTGCCGAGAGCCGAGTGCATTAAAATTTGCTGCTCGCCAAAGAAGCAGTCGACGAAATACATATAAATTAAACATTTCGAGCAAGCAAACAAAGATACATAAAGAGAGAGAGAGAGATAGAGAGGGGGAGAGGGAGAGGGAGAGGGATGTGGAGAAATGTAAAAAGTTCTTGAAGTCACTAGAAGTGTCCACATAATAAGCGCAACTGAATGTAAATAAATATTAATGCACATAAAAGTAAATTTAATGCACACAGAGAGCCACAGAGTCGGAGTCGGGGACACAGTGACAGCCATAGCCGAAAGATATAGTAGCGAGAGAGAGAGCTGTAACGAGTACGGTGAATAGTAGAGGCCGATAGTGTGCTTGTCGAGTGGAGAGACTGAGAATAAGAGTAGTCAAGCGAGAGAACTTGATGGAAGGTAACGAGAGAAAAGTAGCGAGTAAAAAGCAACGAGTAAAATGTGGCAAGTGACAACTAGACGGAGTTGCTAAGTGACTAGAGAGTCAATGCCAATATATAAGTAACGAGTAAAATGCAGCGAGTGGGAGTGGGAGTAAAAGTAACGAGTCACGAGTGGACAGTTGCAACTGCTAACGAGTGGATGAGCAACGAATGGGTAGTTGAAGCCAGACTAGTGACTAGAAAAGGAATTGGAAAATATCCAACGAGTAAAGACGAACGAGTAAGAAGAGTATAAGAACGAGTATAAGACGACAGAGTGTGTTAGGTAAAAAGTAACGAGTAAAGAAGAAGCGAGTAATTACAAGCGAGAGCTAAGAGGAGTTAGATAGCTAACGAGTAGGTATACCTATAGATTAGTAATATTGAAGAACAGAGGCTGAGATCGAAGACAGCTTAGACTGCAACGAGCAGTACTGCTAACAACGAGTGCAGCTAAGATGAGCTCATCTATTCCCATAAGAAACGGAATAGAAATAAATTCAATTGACTTTAAGAAGAGCAACAGCAGCGCACACATGTCGCTAATTGAAATTTGTAATACTTGTTGTGCGTGTGTGGGCGAGTGTGTGGGCGAGTGTGTGTGTGTGTTGTTGTTGTGTGTAAGTGTGTTGGTGTCTGGCTGGCCAATGGGCCACATAAAAGCGCTGTTGGAGTCACACAAAAGAGCTGGGAGCAAAAAACAAAACAAAAAAAAGAAAAAGAAATGAAAATAGAATGAAAGAAAAATAGCGGAACACAAACCTGGACAGGCAGACATTGTCAGCATTTCTTTTGTCCAATGCTGTGAAAAGGCTTCAAAAAGCGTAAAGGCTCGCCAGCCGTACAGCTAGCTATACGGCCATACAGTCAGCCAGCCAGCCAGCCAGCCAGCCAGCCAGCCAGCCATACCCAGGAACAGGAAGCGGATGTCGCGTTGGCCACTGTTTCTGTTTCTGTTTCTGTTACGGCTGCTGTTGGTGGCGCCGCCGTGAAATGAACCCAGACCCAGATCCAGATCTAGATCCAGTTAAAGAGACGATGTACGATGTATGTAATTGTATTTACCCCAGCTCCGCAGCCATGGAACTCGAACAATGGACGAATGCGCCGAGTGAAGGGCAGCGTGTGTCGCCAGCAGCGAGTGACATGCTGCAGGATGTCAACTCTATGTCAGCTGCTAGATATGCAATGTGTGTGTTGATGCTAAGTGAGTTGAAAGGGCCTGCTGAAGGAGTGTGAATAAGGAGGGGGGAAGCGAGAGAGTGAGGAGTGGCGAGTGTGCAACGAGAGAGGAGAGTATGAAAAGCTATTGAAGAAGAGGCAAATGCAAAATGAACCAATGATGATTAATGAGTAACGAGTGAAGAGTGGCGAGTTGAGAGTAGCGAGACGAGAGAAGCGAGAAGTGGAAAGAACTGGGTGGAGAGTAGTCAGATAACAGCAACGAGTAGGACGTAGCGAGTAGAGATTAGCGAGTAGGAAGTAGCGAGAAGAGAGTAGAGAGTAGCGAGTAGAGAATAGCGAGTAGAGAGTAGCGAGTGGGGAGTAGCTAGAAGAGAGTAGCGAGTATAGAGTAGAGAGTAGCGAGAAGAGAGTAGAGCGTAGTGAGTTGAGAGAAGCGAGTAGAGAATAACGAGTGGGGAGTAGCTAGAAGAGAGTAGCGAGTAGAGAGTAGCGAGTAGAGAGTAGAGAGTGGGGAGTAGCTAGAAGAGAGTAGCTAGTAGAGAGTAACGAGTAGAGTATAGCGAGTAGAGAGTAGCGAGAAGAGAGTAGAGCTTAGCGAGTTGAGAGTAGCGAGTAGAGAGTAGCGAGAATAGAGAAGCGAGAAGTGGAAAGAACTGAGTGGAGAGTAGTCAGATAACAGCAACGAGTAGGACGTAGCGATTAGAGAGTAGCGAGTAGGAAGTAGCGAGAAGAGAGTAGGGGGTATTGAGAAGAGAGTAGCGAGAAGAGAGTAGAGCGTAGCGAGTTGAGAGAAGCGAGTAGAGAATAACGAGTGGGGAGTAGCTAGAAGAGAGTAGCTAGTAGAGAGTAACGAGTAGAGTATAGCGAGTAGAGAGTAGCGAGAAGAGAGTAGAGCTTAGCGAGTTGAGAGTAGCGAGTAGAGAGTAACGAGTAGATAGTAGCAAGTAGAGAGTAGCGAGTAGAGAGTAGCGAGTAGGAAGTAGCGAGAAGAGAGTAGCGAGAAGAGAGTAGAGCGTAGCGAGTTGAGAGAAGCGAGTAGAGAATAACGAGTAGATAGTAGCAAGTAGAGAGTAGCGAGTAGAGAGTAACGAGTAGAGAGTAACGAGAAGACAGTAGCGAGTAGAGAGTAGCGAGTGGAGAGTAGCGAGTGGAGATAAAAGAGAAGCTAGTAGTATAGAGCAGATTCGAGTAATGAGGATCACTTAAGAAACCTAATCAGAGTGTAGGGTATCTACAGGCTATAACTACTTTGAGTAACCAAAAGTTAGTGATAATTACAATCAACCAGTTGATGTTAACAGCCAAGCACATTCTCTCTCTCTATCTCTCTCTTCCTCCCCCTCTCTCTCTCTATCGGCGACAGAGCAAAGGAGTTGAAGCTTTGCGTTGACAATGTCTGTGACAGGCAAATCGTAACATTATTTTGTTAGATTTGTTTTCATTTATCGTTTGGCTTTCGTTGATTTTCATTTAATTTAATTTGAAGCAGCTGCAGCTGCAGCTCGACTCGGTTCGAGTCTGGCCAAGGCAAGGCAAGGCTAGGCAAGGCAAACAAATCAAATTGGTGCCCGAGGCCACATGTCCCTGGCCCACAACTGCAAATGCAGCTAAACTGAAGCAGAGGCGGGCCTCAATCAAAAAGAAGAAAATACCAAAAGCTGAAAAGAAAAAGGGCAAAGGGCGTCGTCTGGGTTGCTTCACTTGCCACAGTTGCGTCAGTTGTTGCTGTTGTTATATTATTGACTCGTCGGCATTTCTTGGCCAATTTGGCAAAGTGTTTCGCCTCCTGCTCAATCTGAGCACACGACATGCAAAAATGAAATCATCATCAAAATGGAGTCGAACTGACGGCACAATACTCGTCTGCACTTGCCTAAGAGCTGAGGGGGTCTGGAGCTGAAGTATCTATAGCATCTGAAACGGGCAACGACTATAGGTTGTGGGCTCTTGATGCCTTCCTTAACTCGCTAAGCTCGTATATAATAGAATAGAATATATTCCCATCCCTGCCAAGCCTTCGAGTCTGATATAACTTAACTGCAAAGCCAATATACCCCATACCAAGCCCTGAGCGGGTATTCATAAGCGAAAAAAAAAGAAAATCAAATGGGAAATGTTGCAATCGACAGGCGCAATAAAGTGCCTGCACTGGCAAAATAAAAATAAAGAAGAAATGTCAGGGGGCGTGCAGGCGGCTAGGCGTGGCTGATGCGGTGCCAGGCACTTGCATTGCATACAGCTAATTTGTTGTGGGCGTGGCATCACTGATATGGCCAACAACAGCAGCAACAACGACAACCAAATGAGCGTAATTGCCTTTTGGCCTTTTTGTTTGCCGCCTGTTTCTTATTATTTTTGGCAGGTTTCTCCGCCTTTCTTTGCCTATTTGTATACCCTACAATGTGGGTGAAACTGGGTATAATGCGCTTGTAGAAATATATTGAACAGTTGGGAGGAGGCGTCCCAGACATCATCAAGTATATACACATATATAGCCTCACTGGAATCTCAAGAGATTGCTTTAAAATTTTAATGAGCTTCAGTTATTTGTGCATATCTCGCACACCTTTAGAGTTAGAGCTACCAAATTTTGCATTTAGTTTCACGTTTAGTTTTTTTAATTTTGATTTTTTTTAATTTTAAATATCAGTTCAATATAAATAATAATCATAAGCATAAGTTCAGTTGCTTGTATAGTCCATATTTAAAATAGTTTTAAATTAATTGAGTATATACGTTTATTTAACGGAATATCAAGAATCATTGTGGAAAATTTCTCTGAAATCCGTTAAGGCACGCAGAAGTTATAAAGGAAAACGTTTAGCCAAATGGCAAAATCTGGCTTCAATTAGCGCTAAGCGCCCTCTATGCATGTGCACACATACACACACATGCAGTCGAACGCATGCTTGCCTATTGGCAAGCTATAAATAGAATCGTAATGGCGATCGCACTTTCTACTGTGTTCATGCTCATTGGCGCTCTGCAAATAGAAGAATGAATGGCCATTGCCATTGCATTGAATTGTCTGTTGTTATCTTTGTCTTTCACTCGCTGTTGTGCGAGTGATCAAGTGGTCCAGTGGAATGAAGTGCTGATACGTTGATTGACGGATGGACGACGCGAGTTCGAATCTTGAAAAAGGCAATGAATTTTCTGAAAGTTTTGAAAATCATTTTAATTTAATTTTAATTGTTAGGTATACAAATTAGACATGACTGGCATTTATGGATATATCTGACATATATAAATAGAATCAAAATGGCGATCGCACTTTCTACAAACTTTACTGTGCATACATGCATGGGCATGGCTGGCTATGCTCTCAAGCTCATGCTCATTGGCTGGCGCTCTGCAAAGAGAATGAAATGACCATTGCCACCCAATGCATTCAGTTTGAGTTATGTTCTCTATTGTTGTCTCTGTCTAGCATTCGTCGCTTTGAGACGATGTGCAAAAAGTGCGTTGCTTTTGTGACTCGAGCTTAAATCTTATTGGAGAACGATAGGCCAACATACATGTATGATTGTGAAGTGAATTTTTAGAGGTAGCTAGTTAATTAATTAGGGTATCTTCTAGTCGAGTACTTTTGACTTTGTCGTTTCTCTGTTTTTTGCTGATTTAGATTTTTGCTGAGTTGAGCGCGTTGCCAAGCGATGCGAAGCCGCAAAAAGTGCGCTTTAAGAAACTGCACAGACAGCAGAGTGCAAGCTCTGTCTGACTCTCTCTCTCTCTCTCTATCTCTCTCGCTCTCTGTCTCTGTCTGTGTGTCTATAAATCAGCTCTGCCCAACAAAAAATGCAAATGAGCGGCATAAAACTAAAGTAAGGCCAAGCTGCGGGTCTGAGGCAGACAGCAAAGATCCCCCAAGTGCCTTAATGAAAAGCAGCGACACACCTACACACACACACACACCGACACACACACACACACTGTCACGCATAAGAGACACCTGTGAGACTCTGGGTGCGCTCTGTGCGTTGTCGGCGCTAATCCTCATTTAATTTTAAAGTTCGAAGGTGTTGAAGATAATTTTTGCACCACTTGCCACCGCCACTGCCACAGCCACTGCAGCAGCAGCAACCACAAGAGCAGCAGCAGCAGCAGCAGCGGCAGCAGCATATCCTGTGGCAGCTCCTCAACGCATTTATAGAGTGTTCGCACATAAAAATATTTTATGGCGTTTCCCTCGACATTCGCCTTGGCGCTAAAGGATTGCAGACAAGCTGCTGCTGCCGCTGCTGCAGCGGAGGGCTGTCTGCGTGGTGCTGGGCTGACGGTGGTGGGGGTTGTTTTTTGGGTAGCTAAGTGGCGTTACCGTTACCGCACATCGCCAGAGATAAAATAACGGTGCCAGACATTGTCTTATGAATAAATTGTTATGGAAATCGAATTAATGAACGCTGTGGCGCACAATGGAGGCTCCACTAGCTGGCTCCTTGGGCTCTCGTCTGCCACACACACTCTCTGTATACCTGTGTGTGTGTGTGTGTGTGCCAGAGGTTAATACCTGAGCTTATTTGTCTAACTCTTTCGTTGCTGCTGCTGCTGCTGCTGCTGCTGCTCGCTGCGTAATTTAATTATGCGTTCACTTTGCCAGCCCACAGCCACGCCCCCAGCCCCAAAGCTTACACAGTTCTTATCTCTCTCTCTCAGTGTGTGTGTGTGTGTGTGGCACAGGCATTAAATTGCAGCATTTAATCGAATTTTCAAGTGATGTGCGCACACACAATGCCAATTCTCAGCTATCTTCCTTCCTCCCTCTCTCTCTCTACCTCTCTATATATAGCTATATATCTTTGGCTATTATATACACATGTGGCATCAGGTTCTTCAAAGTTAAGCTGCACAAAGTCAACCCCAAGCAACTCATAAACTCCAGCTTTAAGCCAGCCACACGCACTTAGGGCCTCAGCCTCAGCCTCAGCCTCGACTATTAAGACTTTTGTCTTAAATCAATTTCAAGCGAATTCCAAAACGTTGCCTAAAGAGAGCATATTCGGTTTGTGCTGTTCGTTTGGCAGTCTCCGATTTGACAGTTTTGGTATAGGGAATATATATATTGCCTTGTCTGAGTGGATCTCTTCTGAAAGTTCGCTGGCAACTTGGCAAGCTGCTTATATATCTATAGCTGTGGCTCTATACCTCATAACTTATGGCATTATTTAAGTCTCCAAGACAGATCTAGCTTGCTTTACACATATGTAGTCCCGAGCAGTTGCAGAGCGTTATCCTGCCCACATATCGTCATATGCCGAACTGCATTTAGGGTCCCAAGTCTCCAGTTGAGCTGCAGATCTCGGCTGCTTCTTGGCCTCTATGGAAGTGAAGCAGCTTCGCATCACTTAATTAAATATAATTATATTCCAATTAGATTCTCTATATAAGCCTTGCTTTTAAATGTCTATTTAATGGGCAAAGCAGAGGAGAAGCTGAGGTAATCTGTGCCAGAGTTCGAGCTCTGCCTGCAGAGGGTTGAGTTCAGCTCGAGCTGCTGCTGTTTATGGCCCGGCAGAGTCGACCATTAAACAGTAGCTTAAAGCTAGTCACACACACACACACACACACACACACACACACACACGCACACACACACACACAGGTGCGCCCTGCGAGTCGCTCTTAAAATGCTCCAAATTGGAATTTTTTTGTTTCTTGTTTTTGGGCTTTGCTTTGGGGCTTTCATTTCGTTTCGTTTGTTTTATTATTGAGACTTAATCAATGGCTGGTGTGGGACTAAAAACCTTTTCACACACACGCGCACACTCGCACACTCGCACACTCGCCCACACCCGCTCGGGCAGACACGCATGTGGCTGTGGTTTTCGTTTATCCCAAATTAATGAAAGCGAAGACAAAAAGTTCGTTGCACGCAGCAGCAGCAGCTCCGAGTGGCCCCTCACAGTGGCCAGTCCAACCCCCTGGCAGAGCCTTCTTCACTCAACGATTCCCTTTATCCTGGCACGCATTTTTAGTGTCTTGCACTTTACACTTTTGTTTGCTTGTTTCGTTTCGTTTCGTTTTGTTTTGTTTGTTTGCGCTGCCTTCAAGTGGCAGCTAATTACGGCGCCGCAGCCCACAGACTTGGCCAGCCAGGCAGCCAGGCTGTCAGGCTGTCAGGCAGTCAGTCAGGCTGCATGCTGACTAACTAACTCTGAGGGGCGAGGGCGGGGGCGGGGTGGGGAGAGGCAACGACAGTCAACCCCAAGGACGATGACGTTTTATGACACCAGCAGCAGTCGCGGCGAATTCCTTTTGCCAAAATCCGTTTAAAGCCAAAAGCACAAAAGTCAGCGCGCCAAATGGGTTGACAGCGCGACAGAGCGAGAGGGGGGAGAGTGGAGGGTTGGGCGTGGCAGTGTCCTGTGCACTTGAAAGGGACTTCGGAGATACTTTGAAATCAAACACGGCGCCAAGGACTCGGCACAGCGACGATGAGCTAAATGAGCAGCGCCTGCGACCTATTTGACACACAGCCAAACAACGACAACAACGACAACAACAACAACAACAACAACAACATTATCATTGACATTATCATCATCATTAACATCATCATTATCGGTCGAAGAAATTAAAAGGCAAAAACTTGGCGTCTTTTGAAGTTCCTCACGTCATTCATTGTCCACGTTGGCTACAGCTCAACTCGAAGTTGCCCGAGCAACGAGCCAGCGAGCGAAGCTGGCCCCGAAACTGTGCCAAAGCCTTCAAGTGCGACTCGAAAGGATTAGATTCAAGGAAACGTCATAGCAGGAGCTCTGCTGAGTGGATAGTGCCTAAGTTGGGATCACCCAAAATACGATTTGATGGAAGAGAAAACGGGAGTAAAGCCCAAATAATGGGAATATAGAGTGAAGAAGGCGTGGAAAGTGTGTAAGGTATGGAAAGCGTTAAAGGTATGGAAAGTGTGTGAAGTATGGGAAGTGTATGAAGTATAGAACGTACATGAAGTATGGGAAGCTTGAAGAATATAGTATGAACAAAGTGTGTAAAGCATGTAAAGTATGAAACGTATGGAAAGTGTGGAAATTGTGTTAAGTGTGGGAAGTATATCATATAAAGAAAGAGTATAAAGTATGATATAAGAGCTATATAAGGTATACAAAGTGTGGAAAGTGTGTAAAGTATGAAAAGTATGGAAAGTGTGTAAAGTATGGGAATTGTATGAAGTATAGAACGTACATGAAGTATGTTAAGCTTGAAGAATATAGTATGAACAAAGTGTGTAAAGCATGTAAAGTATGAAACGTATGGAAAGTGTGGAAATTGTGTTAAGTGTGGGAAGTATATCATATAAAGAAAGAGTATAAAGTATGATATAAGAGCTATATAAGGTATACAAAGTGTGGGAAGCGTGGAAAGTATGAAAAGTATGGAAAGCGTTGAAGGTATGGAAAGTGTGTGAAGTATGGGAAGTATGTCATATATGGTGAGAGTATAAAATATAATATAAGAGCTTTATAAGGTATACGAAGTGTGGAAAGTATGAAAAGTATGTAAGGTACGGAAAGTGTGTGAAGTATGGGAAGTGTATGAAGTATAGAACGTATATGAAGTATGGGAAGTTTGCAGAATAAAGTATGAGCAGAGTGTGTAAAGCATGTAAAGTATAAAAAGTATGAAAAGTATATAAAGTACAGAAAGCGTATGGAGTATAGAAAGTATTTAAAGTATATACAGTACATAGAGCATAGTAAGGTATATAAAGTATCTAACGTATATAAAGTACGGAAAGTATATAAAGTTTATAGAGTATGTAAAGCATGTAAAGTGTACAAAGCATATAGAGCATCTAGAGTATAGTAAAGTAGAGAAAATACAGGCTGTGTCTATAGCGGAGTCTGCGCCTCGCTCTCGCCTCAAGCTCAACTGCCTCGACAATCAAATCTTGAGTTCAAACTCCAGCTTTGCCATGTAGAGCTTAGCCCCATTTCATTGTTACTCCGGCCTATATATACTTCTATTATCAGATCCAAAACTCAACTTTAAAATTTGCAATCGAAGTGTGTGAAGAGAAAGCCTTTTCCGCATTAACATTGGGCGCCGGCTAAGCGCATCCCAGCTGCACCCAGAGCACGCGCAATTGTGTTAAGGGCAACTGTCACGCCCCGGCACGCCCACGGGCGCGCCTCTCTCTCTCTCGCTGAGCCGTTAGTTGTCGTGGCGAGGCTTAAATTTGAAGCTAAATGGCCCATGGCAGGAAGCAGCGGCCATATATATGGATGCGAGCGAGTGTGGCTGAGGATGTGATGGGCTGGGCTCTAATGCAATTGATGTCTGCTCGCTGGATGCGTGGGCGGCATGGGCGTGGGCGTGGGCGTGGGTGTTTCACCAAGGGGTTAGGAGGCTGGGCGCAGTGAGGCGGCAACCTAATAAAAGGAACGAAAACAACTTGTTTTCCAATTTTACAATTTAACAAGTTGCCATTAGAAGGCGCCCCGAAAAGACGACGCAAATGTGGCCGAGACGACGGCCTAGAGAGCTCAGACTCCCACCCACAGAGCTCAGAGCTCTCATGACATGGCGCAAATCCAGAATCCGCAATCCGCAAGCCCAAAATACGTTATTCGCAATCCTTTAGCCCGGGACAACAACAACTGGCAAGGCAAGGAATTCCAAGGAAAATCGACTGCGATTGGATTCGAGTTGCTGAAGCGCCGAGTCGCGTCTCCTGTTCCACTGCCTGTTTGGGGGCTCAAAGGCTGCGGCAACAACAACAGCAACAACAACAATGGCAAGGCGTCGCCGGCGAATAAAGCGAAAGAAAACGAAGAGGAAAAAAAATCGCATTTTTCTCGGTACAAATTTTTCGAATTGTTCGCTGGAGACTAATAAAATCAACGACGTGGAACTTCAAGCCGTTCCTATAGACCAGAGACAATGAGTCGTCGCCGTCGCCGTCGTCGTCGTCGTCCTGCTCGGCGTCTCGCTCACATGGCTTGGCCGAAGGCAGACAACAACCAGCCAAAAGTTATTAAACAGTTAAGCGGCGTCGCACGTCGTCGCGTTTGGCCGCCCAGCCTCAGATTTAACCATAGCAGCCACCGCCCAGTCTCCAGTCCAGCCCCAACCACTCGCATTCTTGCTGGCCATAAACCGTATTTAGATCGCGTCTAAAGAGTTGCCTTCATCCTTGCTGCTCCTGCCCTTGTTGTTGTTGTTGTTGTTGTTGTTGGCAGGTCGAAGACACCGCCGAAAACATTGTCCAATTTTAGATTTTTAGCTGCTTTCATATAAGGCCAAGGGCTGCGTGGCCGTGGAGTGGGCCCAGTTGGCGGTTGGCGTGGGGGCGGATAGGCTTTAATCAGCGGGCCGCCATTAATAAATCAGAGTCATTAAAAATGCAGCTGCCAGCGGAGGGCACCAAAGCAGCGAAAAAGAATTGAAAAGGGCAACCAGCTAAATGGAAGGACGACAGGAAAAAAATTGTGACTAAGCAAACAGGGAATGCAGGCAGCGTGAATACCCTAACAAAGGCATCTGTGATTGCGAAGCTTAGCTTATTATTGTCATCAGATTCATTATCATTGTCATTGGCATACTCATTGTCTTATTCATTGTCATTATGATTGCCATAATCATTGTTATTGTCATTGACATTGCCATTTTCATTGGATATTGCCATTGTCATTGGCATTGGCATTGACATTGCTTTTTATTTTAATTATTATTATCATTATTAGCATTAGCATTAGCATTAGCATTAGCATTAGCATTAGCATTGACATTAGCATTGGCATTAGCATTATCATTAGCATTAGCATTAGCATTAGCATTAGCATTAGCATTAGCATTAGCATTAGCATTAGCATTAGCATTAGCATTAGCATTAGCATTAGCATTAGCATTAGCATTAGTATTAGCATTAACATTAGCATTAGCATTAGCATTAGCATTAGCATTAGCATTAGCATTAGCATTAGCATTAGCATTAGCATTAGCATTAGCATTAGCATTAGCATTAGCATTAGCATTAGCATTAGCATTAGCATTAGCATTAGCATTAGCATTAGCATTAGCATTAGCATTAGCATTAGCATTAGCATTAGCATTAGCATTAGCATTAGCATTAGCATTAGCATTAGCATTAGCATTAGCATTAGCATTAGCATTAGTATTAGCATTAGCATTAGCATTAGCATTAGCATTAGCATTAGCATTAGTATTAACATTAGCATTAGCATTGGCATTATCATAATCATTAGCATTAGTTTTAGCATTAGTATTAGCATTAGCATCATCTTTAGCATTAGCATTAGTATTCTTATTGCCATTGTCATTGCCATTGTCATCGGTGGCAAACAGGATAGCAGATATCTGATAGCCTCTGCCTGGTAGAGTGTTGAGAAATAAAAATGAAGTAAATTGGAAATCGAATGAAAGAAAAGGCGCTGTGGATGTCCTAAGCTGTGGCCAAATGGGCATGGCGGTTGCGCTAAGAGGCCAGCCGCGGCTGGGGGTCGCCGGCTTAAGATTGAGATTGAGACCGGGACGAGCGCTGGATTCAAGGATTCGTTCATTAAGCAGCCAGGCGACCAGCGGAGCAGCGCGCCAGCGAGCCAGCGAGCCAGCGAGCCAGGCGGCAAAATCACACAAAGGGACACTTTACAGCCGAATGAATCTAATTAAAATGTAATTATAAATGTAACCGTTAAGCGGAAGTATCCGCGGGATACCAGCCAAACACGAAATACAAAAACAAAAACAAAAAAAAAAGTATACAAAAATAATGAAAATGAAAATAAAAATAAAAATTAGAAGCGACAAGAAGCGAACCCCTTAATCATGACGCCCCAGCGCCCTCGATTTATGTGAAGACATCTTTTGCACAAATACCCTATGCGGGGTGAGGGCAGTGAGCGGGCGTAGCTGGCAGCTAAAGCTGATTTGAAAGCGGATACTAAGACTTATCAAAATACATCTAGCTCTATCAAGCGGAACTCTATGAGACCGCATGAGCTGGAAGAGGTAACTTTGAGATGTGAACTCTTGCAGTGAGGTTAGCTAAGAGCTGAACGACCTTGGATGGCAATCCTATACTAATCCTATACTAATCCTATACTATGTGCTATACTATGCATCTCAAGACCTCTCTGGAGTAGCCAAGAGACTATAGCAGGTGAGCTATGCTGTAGCTCTAGAGCTGTATGAAGCAACGCCCCCAGAGTCTGCTCTTCTTCAGCTCTTGCTGATAGAAGGGGGAATGTTATATGTCTACTCTCAGCAGAGGAGGTTGGAAAGGATGCTTCTTTACAGGGTATCTGCTGGCTTATGCGCTCAACTGCTCGCCTGCTGCGCTTTATGCTTCGATTCATTATCTTTTGCGCTTAGTTTTGGTAGCACTTAAAGGCGAGCGAGTGAAGGCTTTAAGGATGTCGTGTCCTGTGTGCTGTGCGCTGTGTCCATATGCAAAAAGGGACAAATTTGCTTTTGGCTGGTGCGCAATAAAACTAAACTAATGAAATTTAAGAGCAACGAGACGAGAGGCAGCTGGCGTTAAGTTGTGCGAGCCCCGTCTATGGCCCGAGATGCCGGAGATGCAGCGAGCCGAGGCCGAGGCCGGGCCGGGCCAAACAATTGCCCAAGTCTGGAGCCGAGTCTGGGGCCGCTTGACCTGTCCTGTGTCCTTGGCGTGGCCTAAGCCGCCTCTAAATGCGTGTCCTGGTCATGTAATCGCATTTCAATTCCAAGTCATTCAGGACCAGCCACAGCAGGACTTCGTCTTCGACTTCGACTTCGATGTCGTCTTCGCCTTCAACTGCCACTTGTGCCTTGGCTCTGTCTCTCTCTCTCTCTCTCTCTCTCTCTCTCTCTCTCTCTCTTATCTTTCGGCTCTTCCGTGCCAATGTCCAGCTGAAGCGTACGTGCGCAGGCTGCACATATGCCAAGGCAGCGCACAGTGGGCTGAGGGCTGTAAAAAGTGAGCCGAAACTGGGCAAAGAGCCGATGGCTGTTTATGATAGGCCTCTCTGTGATGAGAGTTAGCGCTAAGAGCTGACTCCTTCAGTTTTCACTTGCCCAACAAGCACTTTGGTTCCACTGTGCGTTTGTTTAGAGCTTAAGAAAATTGAAAATTCCTAAGCACAACTTGCATAGTTTCACCCTCGCTGGCTCTGTGTGTGTGTGTGTGTGCGAGTGTGTGTGTCTGTGTGTGTGTGTGTGTGTGCACTTATGTGTAGCAATAGTTTGACACTTGCAATGCACATAAATTTAGGTAGCGCTGCTGCCGCTGCTGACCGACTCCAATTTCAGCTGGAACTTCGAGTTCGAGTTGGAGTTCGGCGACTGCAGCAGCAAAGTCGTAAAGCGCTTTTAAGCACACAAATTAACCACAGTACATGGCCGAGCGCCCGAGCGGTCATGCTCGACCCCTGTACCTAGCCTCAGACACCCAGCCCCGACCCCCAGCCCTGGCTAACCCCATGAGCCGTGGGCGACCATTTTGTTTGTCTATTTCGTTGTTTATTTGTTTTTGTGTGCACTCAAGGATTTCTAAGAACTTTAACTTGCCCAAAATATGTGCACATATGTGTGCACACACACACACACACACATGGACACGGACACACTGCGCCTGGCTTGAAATTTCGAATTTGTAGATTGAAGTTGTTCGGCTTTTGTTGTTGTTGTTGTCGAGCGCAGTGACCATTAACGAATTTTCAACTATTCAACATTCCCAAGGCTCTTTATGTCCAGTGTCCTGCAATAGACACACACACAGAGAGAGAGGGAGAGAGGGGGAGAGGGAGAGAGGTAGAGAGCGGCTCTGTTTGGGACACGCATGAGTGCGCGCTCGCTGTGGCTGCGTCCAAGCAAAATTAATATTCCACTTCTGGCACTTACTTACGCTCCGTAAATGCTTAAGGGCAAGTGTAATCTCTCTGTCTAACTGTAACTTGGCCTATGTGTGTGTGTGTGTGTGTGTGTGTGTGTGTGCTTACAGCAGATTTGCATTTAAAAGCCAAAACTCCAACAGCCGCCCACTCGCCTGCGCCCCATCGGCTGCATAATCAGTTCATTAGCGTGTCGCCTGGGCGAAAAAATGCCACAAGGAGAAACAGAAGTAAATATACATATATATATATATATATATATATATATATATATATATGAAAAGAAAATCTCAAAAAACAACAAGTAAATTACGCGTTTCCCACAGCGGCGCCACATCAAAGTGACCAGCGGTCTACTAACCATCAGAGAACCACCCGTCCCCCTCCCCAGCCATCCCCCCCGCCCCCCGAGCCGCATTGCATTCGCCTCTTGCGGGTCTTTGGTTGCCACGTCGCCAACAATTAGACGACGCACAAAGTCAAACGTCAACAAATTATAGCCACATGGCCACACAGTCAGTAGTCGCCCAACCAGCCCCACGCTGGCCCGGCTCGGCGCTCTTTTGGGTTTTCACAAATTAACAAACAAAACGTCAAGTCGAAAGGCAGCTGAAAGAAAACGCAGCCCAAGAAATTTATGATGGACAAATAAGAAGCAGAGCGAGATGTGTGAGCAGCCAGAGACACCCTACCCCAGCCCCCATCCCTTGTCATACACACAGACAGACAGACAGACACACAGACAGACAGACAGACGGACACACGCACAGCCCACTAGAGACACTGATTTGCATTAATGAACACTTGAGTGATTTCTCATCTTCCACTTTTTTGCTGGGGCTTTTTTTGATTTTGGGTTTTGGTTTTTGGGTCCAGCAGCTGTCGGCCGTGGGCCTTAATTAATTAAGTTCACATGAGCAGAGGGGCGTGCCGCGGGGCTGCCTGCCTGCTGGTGGCCAGAGTGGCCAGAGTGGCTAGTGGGTAGTGGGTCGATCGGCCTGCGATCTATCGATTTCTCTGGTCCCCTTAGCACACAGATATTTGCTCATTACATTCACATTATTTGTATTTTATTTTGCCTTTCGAATCCCTTTCAGCAAATGCCACACAAATGGCAGCCTTGAACCAGCACCATATTGACTAATAGTTACCCATTAGCAAAGTGCCCCACAGCCATTCAACAATCAGACCAATTAGAAGCCATTAGCATATTCGCTGTCCTGCTCACTCGCACTGGTGCACTCGTAGCATAGCCGATCATATGTAAACAAAGCGCGAGCGCAAAAAAGAGCAGCTTTGCAGCGCACAACTGAGCCAAGCTGCGTTCGCTTGCGTGAGCGAGACGGACATACATAGCTTTAGCTTGAGCACCTTGATATGCAAGCGAGACAGGCATATGCAAAGTGCACTTAACAGAGCGCTAAGCTGAGCAAGCGAAACAAGCATATGCATATATGTAAATAGAGTAAGTTGAAGCAGCTTAACAGTGATCGAGCTGGAATTGAGACTTGACGCATGGGAGTGAGCAAGATAGCTAAGTGAATGCACTCAGCTAAGCCAATGGCAACGAAATCAGATGAATCTCGCTTGCTGTAAGTACTGAAATAGCTTTTAAAATTGAAAGGCGCGCATATGCTCGGCTGTGCTGTGTGCTGTGCAGGATATCAAAAGAAGATACAGTGGACAGCGCAAAAGGACAACAAATGGCAGCAGTTACATTAAGCAACCCCTTGACAGGAATCGGACTCCGACTCGGACACGGTCCGGCCGGGTAGGTATTTGGTGAACTTTTTGCTGTTGGCTTGGCTTCAAACTTGGCTTTTTATTATGCTCAAAAATCACATTAAAAGGCAAACTCAAATATTTTAATCAGATTTTCGTAAAAAGGACAAACACACACTCGTTGGCATACGCAACCCTTACACACACACACACACACACACATGCATCATTTGTGCAGCAGATTCCGCCTCCGCCTCCTCCTCCTCCTCCTCTTCCTTTTTTCCACATATTTTTTAGCAGAGCTTGTTTTAATTTTTTTTCGTTTTCCTTTCTTCTTTTTTTTTTGTTGGTGAACTGCCACAAGGACAACGCACAATGTGTGTTAATGTGCGTCCAGCAATGGCTCAATTCCTGGCTGCGGCTGGTCAGCAGAAAGCAGCCAAAGGAAATGGCCACAGCTGTTCCATTCATTCGCTCCTTCTCGCAGTTGCCCCTTTCGCTCCCCCCTTTCTCTCTCTCTCCATGTGTAAGGGCTTCCGGTTCGGGCCGGGTCTGGCTCTGCGGGTCTGTCAGCTCTGGCCACCCCGCTCTGGCGCTCTGGCACTCCACATGCTCGCAACATCCACTTTAAAGCATAAGTTGCGGTTCCAGCGTAGCGAAAAACTCATTTTCAACTGCTCCCCGCCCCCCCCTTCGCCTTGTCAGCTAGATTGATATTTACTTTTTTATAGCATACTTTTTCGGGCTGATCCAGTCAACTGTCCAGGCAATGCAGCGCCCATTGTCAAAGTTTGTCACTTGTCGACAATAATGAAAGCTGCAGGCAAGCCTGCCCACACAGATACCCTGTAAAGGCCTGCCGTACCCCTCCGGTCCCGCCCCGGCTGTATCTAATATTTACTTTAAGCACTCGCATTTGGGCCACGTTTTATGGCTACAGGGCAGAGCAGAGCAGCAGCAAAAAAACAAAAAAAAAAAACAAAAAAAAAACTCTGATATAAACGAAAATCACACCACAAAATTCTCTAGCGACATTTTCAACAAATTGACACAATTTTCAAGATGCTTAACGTGGCCAAATGGCCTGGACAGGGGCGGCACACACACACACAGGGGGCACATATACACACAGAGTGGGGGTTGGGGGGTGGCAAAGTGTTGCCACTCAATGCGCTACACGACACTTGGCGCCTTTGTTTTTGCACGCCCCAAAAGGCACTAAAGTGCCATTTTAGGCGGCTCAAGTGGAGCCCAACAAAGAGAGAGGGGGGCGGAGAGGGCGGAGGGTGTGCCCAGCAGAGCACTTGAAAAGTTGCAGTCAGGCCATACGCTCTGGCCGCCACTCTTTGGTCGCCCAACTGCAAACAAAGAGCAGCCAGCCAGCCATTGACGTTGGCGACAAATTAGAATGGCCTCTGCCCCCGCCCCCGCCCCCGCCTACGCTGCCGCTTGCTGTGTGGGCGTGGCAGCTGCTACGTAAACACTTCACACGCAGCGCATCCCTAAAACGCCTGGCAACGCCTCTCGCCAGCCTTGGGTTCCCATGGCAGCCGTCGATTAGACGCCAACTCCTTGGCCCATCGCTCAAAGGACCTGCCAACCAACAGGCAACAGCTTCAGCTTCCGCTTCAGCCTCAGCTTCAGCTCCAGCTCAGCCTCAGCTCCAACTTCAGCTCCAGCTTTAGTCTCTGCAGCAATTGAGTCGATCAAAGGGCAGCAATTTATGCAAATTATTTTCACGCCTTTTTAGCTATGCTTTGCGATTTCTTTTCTTAGCTGATGTTGCCACTCCCCCCTCTTCTCCTACTCTCTTCTCTCCCTCTCTCTCTCTCTGCCTCTCCTTCCTCTTCATCTGCTCTCATTGTGGAGTTAGTTCAGCTAATCCGCAGAGAGTTTTCCTTGCTGCCTTTAAGTAGTTTTTGCAGTTCTTTCGATTTGCTTGCGGAACTAGTTCATTTGTGCATAAAAGCCATTAGTTCTTTTCACTTAGTCATGCTTATTCGGTTTCTATCTACGGCTGTAACTAGTTCATTTACATATTTAAGCTGTTTGATGGGGAGCAATTCCTACTAGTTCCGATTGCATGCAACTGGTTCCGACTGCGGAACAAGTATGAATAATTGCACTGCTTGCTATACTCAACTTCAACTGCATACGCTAAATTTACTTATTTGCAGTAAGTTCATTTACGGAACTAGTTCTTTTGGTATAAAACTTACTAGTTCATTTGACTCTTTCTCTCTTTGAGCAACAATTTGAGCATGCTCCTTTGCTTTAAGCTGGCTCCAATTGCTTTGGATACAGTACGGCTGGTTCCGACTGCTTTGAACTAGTTCCAAGGCAAGATTTTATCAAAATAACTTCAAACTCTACAGCATAATCTCTCCCTCTCTCTCTCTCTCTCTCTCTCTCTTTTGCTTGAGTATAGCTGGTAGACCAGTTACCAGTACTACTGACTAGGAACTAGTTCATATGAGCTTTTCCATTTTATATATTGCTCACCGCCCTTTCTATGCTTCATATTGTTTGATTGTTAAATAATATATTTGCCTTGGTCATTAAGCCACTCCCACGGCCTTTGTTCATTTGAACTGTTTTAGTTCGCCTAATGAACCATTTGGAC
Source organism: Drosophila mercatorum (assembly GCA_961210405.1). Taxonomy (NCBI): domain Eukaryota; kingdom Metazoa; phylum Arthropoda; class Insecta; order Diptera; family Drosophilidae; genus Drosophila; species Drosophila mercatorum. The sequence continues at coordinate 22,882,473 of CAUIUS010000001.1, read as the reverse complement.
TTTAGCTCATTCGCTAATCTCTTTAATGCCCAAGAATCAGCTTCATTATTTCAATTTGGTGCACAAAAATCTTGATTCGCATGCTAAGCAGCTGCTCCTGCCACTGGAGGCTGGCATCAGGCATCAGGGATCAGGGAGCAGGGAGCTGGAGTTCTCGGAACCGAGAGCTATATAAAAAGCATTTGATTTTTCACGTTCCGTTGCGGTAATCGCTGAAATATGCTCGATTCGAGAGGAAAAAACGGATGCTGCTCGCAGCCGTGAAATGGAAAGCGTTTCGCTGCCAAATGGGCTGGGGGTTGGGTCGGTAGGGGTTGGGGTCTGTTTGTCAGGTGTTGCCAGGTGGTGGCGCGCGTGTGGCCAGCGCCGCTCTGCCGGCCAGGCAATTAGCTAAATGGTTTTTTATGGCGATGCCAGCAACAGCTGCTGCTCGATGCCCGCTACCCGCTGCCCGCTGCCCGATGCCTGATGCTTGATAGCTAAACGGTTGCAATTTGATGCTACGGCTCAAGCAGAGCACCAACTGCACCCACATCAAGTCAACCCTCCCTCTCTCTGGCTTTTTTTTGGGCGCCAACGTGTGAGAATTTTGCGTAATTGAGTTTTAACTTCAAAGCCCGCTAACCGCATGCACTCGAACGGCGCTTCACACACACACACAGCTCGAGCTGCCGGAAACGCTGAGCTGATTTGCATATGCGGCCAGCAGGACGAAACCCTCATTTTTTTTTTTGTTTCCTTGGCGAAAGGTCAGCGCTGCCCTGGGCAGGGTTAGCCAGCTGACCGGGGGTTGGGATTGGGCCATATTTGAGCTGTCAACACCTAGAGCCGGAGAGTGGGAGACTGCGAGACTGGGCACTGGGGGCTGTGCTTTAAATTAGTGCGGCGAACACTTGAGCGAACGAGCGGACTATGGATAAACACTTAATTTATCAGAATTGAGCTTGTTATGCTAATAGAAAGTCAGACATTTGCTGGCTGCATCATTTTAATGAAATGCTGCCAAAAAATAAAGAGAGAGACAGAGAGAGAGAGAGAGGGGGGGCATAGAGCGCTTCGACAGACACACTATAACCATGGCACATGGGTAGCCCCGCCTGCTCCTCCGTCTGACTGAGGCCAAAGGCAAAGTCATAACTTCACTTATCAACATTAGCTGTTGCAGGGGGTTGGGGCGGCAAGGGGCTTGGGGGGGGGCGGGGCTGGGCACATTCTGTTTTGGGATATTCATACATTTTAATACGCTGTTTATATTTTATGAAGGCAAATGAATGCACAAGGAAATGAACGAGCCAAATGAATGAAATGAGCGCCAGCGCAGAGGGTTGACCCAACCCCCAGCCCCGCATGTTGGCCAAAAAACTCAACACCATGTAACCAGCTAGTCCGCCCCCGTCCCCGTCCATACACACGCTCTGCATGTGGTCCAAATGCAGACATAACTCCCGCCACCCATGCTGGCAACAACCTCGCTTCGAGCTATAGACGAGTTTACAGTTATCAAGGGAAAATTATCATCTGCCATGAATCTCGATAAAATTCATATTCATATGCGAGTCGAGGCCAAGACGGGACACCGAGCGAGCAGCGAGCTGCCTTCTGTGCGGGCCGCATTGTATCTAGCTGGTAGCTAACCACACACACACACACACACACACAGCACACACACACACACACATACACACATGTGCACACATTCATTACGTCGCCTGGCGTCCCAAAATGGAATATGCCAAGCCAAGTGGCCACCGCCGCACAGTGGCGCGAAACTTGAGCGAAAATCCAAACAGAATTAAATTTGCCAACAAATTTGAGCTTTAAATTTGCTAGAAATTCGTTAATGAATCGCAAGTTTGGTGCTGGCACAGCAGAGACTTGGGCGCTTTAAGCAGTCGGAACTAGTCGTGAGTGAACTAAGAGATGAATGAGATGAAAGAGCAACTCAGAAAGTTGTTTAAGCCCAAAGAAACTCTGTGCTATAGGCAATGTGAGCTTTAAGTCCCAAAGCTATAGCTGCAAGCCCATGTCGGAACTAGTTCAAGCTGGTCGGAACCAGTAGAACTACGCCAAAATCCATTAGAGCTAGCTTAAATTTGCAAGTGAACTAGTTTAAGGAGTTAAAATTGCAAATTAATGCAAACGAATCAAAAGAACCAGTTCATGCAAAAGAGCTAGTTCCGTTGAGGAACATACTGCATATTAACAAAGCACTCAACTCCAAATTGGCTTGAGCTCAAAAAAAAAACATTGTTACAACTGCTACTGATTCCAGGGTTGGAACCAGTTGTAGACAGTCGGAACCAGTGGAACTTGCAGCAAGCTCATTGCAACTAGCCTAATGTCGTAGGTGAACTCGCTAAAGTTTTAAATTGGAATTGTAAATTTAAGCAAATGAGCCAAAAGAACCAGTGGTTCTTATGTCAAAAGAACTAGTTCCGTTAAAGAACTCACTGCAAATGAATAAAAATGCGAAATTCTCATCAAGTTTACTTAAGCAAACATTGCTAGAACTACTTTCGCTTCCAGTGTCGGAACCAGTTGTAGGCAGTCGGAACCAGTGGAACTTCTTGTAGGCTCAGTGGAGTTAAGTTTGTAAATAAACTAGCTGAAGCAGTAAATTGAATTGCAAATTACAGCAATAGAACCAAGAGAACCAGTTCATTTGACAAAAGAACTAGTTCCGTTCACGAATCAATTTGCGCTGCAGAGTTTTTATAAAGACTTCTTCAGGTTCTTCTGATTCAGGTAGCTGAATAGTGTTACTAACTGCTTCTAGTATATATAGTATATACTTAGTATAAAGTATATATAGATAGTATAGTATATCACATGGCAGCAACTTCCTTAACTTTGACTACAGTCATCCGACATTTAGTCCAGCGAGGACCCAACTTGCTTCCGCTATTCATGCTGAGTGCAAGTGGAGAATGAAAACAGTTTTTAATTAGCTAATTTGCAGTGTTGGAAAGATGTCAAAAATCAGTGTAGCTCTCGGGTCCCGAGCAACTTTTGCTTGCTGTAGCAAAGAAATGTTGTTGTGCCATGGCAACGACTCGCTGTGCCGTTGGCCAAAAGGACACACGCAAAGTGGTTCAGCTAAAGCTGGCCAGCAAATGACTCGCTTGCCCTCTCCCTCTCTCTCTCTGTGTGGCTGCTTAAAGCTTTGGCTGACTGGCGCCAAAAAGTAGGCAATGCAAATTGTTAGACAACACTTAAATATTTACAGTTACGTTGCTACCTGCTATTAAGAGATAAAAGTGCTGCACACCAACCACCCACTGATGCCCACCCATCGCTCGCTCGCTCGCTCGCTCGATTGCTCTGCACTTGGATGCTGGCAAGGAGTTCATTAGCTGGCAAAGGGTTTAATTACCAACTGCTGTTCATTTAGCGCCACTTGGGCTCACGCGCTGTTGAGCAATGCAAACCAAAAAGCCAGCGAGTCGAACAACCAGAGCGCGCGCTGCTGCCCACCTGAGCCGCTGCCACTGCCATAGCCGCTGCAGTCGACGCACTGCGCCGCGCCGGCCAGTCGCAAGGGGCCGCGCCCGTCAAAGACGCAGGCAAACACAACTTTTTCCATGTACACAGTTAATTAAAACAACAACAAAAAAAAGAGGAAAAAAAGTGGAAGCTCGTGAAAATCGTAAAAAAAAAGCTTGCGCTTGGGCCAACGACGCACCCAGCGCGGCTCAGCTGGAGTGGCTGCTCGAGTGTGCCGGGCCGGGGCTGCCGCACTTTACAATTAACGTGAGAGATACACGACAAAGCTGAAGACGCGGTGAAAAAAGGCCAAGTCTATAAAGCCAAAGCCACCCACCTCTCTGTATAGCCAGGCAACATGAAAGAAATTAGCGGCATGGCCAAAAAACAAACCCTCAGCCTGACCTTCGTCTTGGCTCGACTGGGGGCGGGGCACACTTGAAGGCGCACTTATTACACCTGAGCTGCAGCTAAGTATGTTTACAAGATGTTCCGCCTGAGCGCAGCCCAGACCCAGCTCGCTATCAGAGCCACAGCCAGAGCTAGGGCCGAGGCCGAGGCAGAGGCGTTTATTTTTAATAAATTTGCACACAAAACAGAATTTAACGCACTTTGGCGCTGGAGTCGTTCGCCAAGTCGCGCAGTCGAGGACAGCAGCGGCTAAGCAAACATCATGTTAAGAACTTTATCAAGTGCTCAGGCAGCGGAAGTCACGCGAGTGGCTGGAGTGAGACAGGCTCTGCAGAGAGCTCTAAGAGAAGTGGCTCCATGAGAACTCTAATCTCATTCATATACTTAAGCTGTCTACTATCTTAAGTTCTCTCCCTCTCTCTCTCTCTCTCCCTCTCTCTCTCTCTCTCTCTTGAGCTATGACTAAATCGTATGACTAAATCAGCTTGGGAATATCCATAATCCGGATTAGCTGATCAATTCGATTATATACATATACAAACAGACAAACAGACGGACGGACAGAGAGATGGAAGAAAGAACGGATAGACAGACGGACGGATAGACAGATGGAAGAACGAACGGATAGACAGACGGATAGGCAGACGGACGGATGGACAGATGGAAGAACGAACGGATAGACAGACGGACGGACGGAGAGGTAAACGAACGGATAGATATACGCACTTAAAGACGGACGGACAGAGAGGTGGAAGAACGAACGCATAGATAAACGGATGGTCAGGGAGAGAGTAGACCGAACGGATAGATAAATGGATATACAGAGGGACATACAGACGGATAGACAGACGGACGGATGGATAGGCAGACGGACAGACAGACGGACTTACAGACTGACGGACAGAGAGATGTAAGAATGAGCGGATAGACAGACGGACATACAGACGGATGGACAGAGAACTGACGGACAGAACTAGCGAATAGACAGACGGACATACAGACGGATGGACAGACGGATGGACAGACGTATTGTATTGACAGATGGACGACAAGACAGGCGGAAGAACAGCAGCGGACGGACAGCAGTGAAAAGAAAAGACGTAGAGAAGGACGGACAAGCAGAACAGCTCGGCTCGTGAGTTGATCCTGATGAAGGGCTTACTAAAGTCGACCACTCCTACTGCCTTGCCACATGCATTACAACAATGACAATATACCCTGCTCCCGCATTTGTAGCTCTGTATGATAGCTACTCTACATACATAGCTCTCCGTAATGAATATATGTATATTCCGTACGTCTTTCAGTCACACATGTCGACGATTTGGCCGAAGCAGTGCAGCCACAAGGTTTCTTAAAGCTCTCTGATAGTAGTTGCTGCTTACAAGTTTTTTGCAAATCTGGCAACGCTGGCCACTCCGGCGCTCCGGCGCTCCGGCGCTCCGGCTGTTTGTGTGTGTTTTCCGTGTTGTATAAATCCTTTAACTGTCGCGCTCTGCAATGACAGCAAATAAATTTTACCCAAGGGGGTAATCGAGGAGGAAATATATTCGATAAGAAATTTGTAATACAAGATGATGTAATCATCGATTCCAACGAGCTACAGGGGGCGAGGAGGGGGAGAGGACGGCGGGTGGGTTTGCCAAAAGGGCCACTGATTGCTGAAGTCGAAGATTGAGGCGTAGGTTGGGTCCTGGGGCCACCTGCTGTGCTCGGCCCAAGCTGAAGCCGAATCCGAATCCGAAGCGGGAGCAATAGCTGTAGAGGGAGCTGTGGCTGTTGTCACTCGGCGGATTGCTTTGGAGAGTTGGTAACGTGACTAACGGCGCCACAAAGGTGTCGTCTGGCCTCAAAGTGGGAATTGAATGCGAGTGTGTGCGAGGGGTGTGCGAGGGGTGTGTGAGGGTGTGCGAGGGGTTAGCTGGTGCAGCGATTGCTTTTTAATCGATTCCATTTACAAATAAATTGCTTGGGCCGTTCGCTTGCCGAAAGATTTATCGAACGAGCTGCCGAGAACAAATCAATGCCAGCAACTCCGACTGTCAGAGCCACACACGCGCTGCTCGCTGCGCGCTCTTAACGGCATTACGAGCGCATTAAGACGCGGAGCGGGCCGTGGGGCTGGTCCACTTGATGGATGCCCAGCAGCGAAGCGACCTTTCGCCGCGCTAATGAGCAGTGCTTGGCCAGCTTCATGGGTCCTTAAATGCCAGGCAATGCAATGCGGCCATTAAGTGAATAAGCAAACGGCAATGTCTGAGGCAGCAGAGCCTGGAAGTGCCTAGAAACTGGAAAGGACTGCTGGAAAGATACTGGAAGCAGCTGAAACTTGGCTGGAAAAGATGCAAAGTTGCCTATGAGTGTCCTGAAGCAACTCTGATCAGCTGAAAACAATGGAAAGACCAAGTGAAGCGAACTGGAAGCCATTGGAATGGAGTGAGAGATCAGCTGGAAAGTAGCTGAGGAAGCTGTGAAAGCAAATGGAAGAAGATGAGATAGAAGTTGGTTGAAGGATAGCTTGGAACAGGCGAAATCAGCTAGAAATAGCCGGAAGAAATGATGTGGAAAGTAGCTGGAAAAAAGCTAGAAGCTGTTGATGAAGGTACGACAGCAACTGGAAACAAGTGAAAGCTGCTGGAAAGACAGCTTAGAGGGCATGAAAACAGCTAGAAAGTAGCTGGAAAAACGAGGAACTAAGAACTAGCAAATGGGAACATGGAACTAGGAATCAGGAACTAGGAACTGGGAACTAGGAACTAGGACACAGGAACTAGGAACTGGGAACTAGGAGCTGGGAACTAGTAAATTGGAACTTGGAACTTGGAACTAGTGAATATGAACTAGTAAATAGGAACTAAGAACTAGTAGCTAGGAACTAAGAACTAATAACTAGAAACTGGGAACTAGGAACAAGGCACTAGGAACTAGTAAATAGGAACTTGGAACTAGTAGCTAAGAACTAGGAACTAAGAACTAGGAACTAGGAACTACGAGCTAGGAAGTGGGAACTAGGAACTAGTAAATAGGAACTTGGAACTAGGAACTAGTAAATATGAACTAGTAAATAGGAACTAGGAACTACGAAGTAAGAACTATGAACTAGGAACTAGAAACTAGGAACTAGGCACTAGGAACTAGTAAATAGGAACTTGGAACTTGGAACTAGTAGCTAGGAACTAGGAACTTAGAACTAGGAACTGGGAACTAGGAGCTAGGAAGTGGGAACTATGTAGGAATTAGTAAATAGGAACTTGGAGCTAGGAACTAGTAAATATGAACTAGTAAATAGGAACTAGGAGCTATAAACTAAGAACTAGAAACTGGGAACTAAGAACTATGAACTATGAACTAGGAACTCGGAACTAGAAACTCGGAATTAGGCAGTAGGAACTAATAGACTCCCTCCTGGAACTAGTAAGAACCGAAAAGTGGTTCGCCAGCAGCTGAAGTGACAATCAAGTGAAAAGCTATCGAGTCAAGGGGACCTCAAGGTATGTGAGCCACGAATGCCGTTAGTGGGCGCAGGACAGGCAGCTAACTTGGCTAAATCGAGCCGCAGCCCGAGGTATGCAGTTAACGCGGAGTACTTTATGGGGCTGAGCGGAAAGATTTTCGACTGGGGCTATAAATTGGTCACTGGCGCTGCCAACTTTCGTGCGGAGTTTATTAGAAGCACAGAAAGTGACAGCAGCTGGAGGAGGCTGAGATGGGGAGGGGGCATTGGTAGGAGTTGGGGTCGGGTGGTAGGTAATCAAAGCGTTTGGCAAAGTGAACCCAATGAGTGCGTCGAGCCCATCAGCATTTCACGCACTTAGGCCTGATGATGCCAGCGATGGCAGCGACGGAAGCGAATAACAATAATAATTTGAAAATTATGAATGCTATAAACGCATAAATTTTGTTAGGCAGTAGAAGATGACGTCGAGGCGAAGGCGCCATTATATACGACATTTTAATAATTTTCCACACGCCTCGACTCGTTACTTCAACCAGTCGAAGGGCGGGCGGGCGTAGAGAGAGAGAGAGTGAAGTTACTTTTACTCCGCCCATGGAAGGGCTCGGTGTGTGTGTGTGTGTGTGTGTGTGTTCATGCCACACAGACACATAAAAATGCCTACGAAGAGCAACACTATATAAAAATTCATAATGCAAACATAAATTTTCATTTGAATATTTTGCTGTCTTGCGAAAATCGCTGCCACGACGCGACTCTGTCTCTGGCAGCGACTCTGGCGGTCTCCCACTCTCGTCCTGCTGCTGATGCTTTACTCCTTGCCGATAGACATATAAATGGCTGCGCTGCATTAGTGGGACGGCAAGGACGCCAAAACGATAATGGCGCTAGTCTCTGCCAGTTGTGTAGATGCCACCACCCCCACCCCCCTGCCTGCCTGCCAGCCTGCAACCCCTCCCTCTAGAATTTGTCTGTCTGCCTGCAATCTTTGGCTCGGCGTTGTAAACATTTTCCAGTCGACATCATATGAATTATGGGGGTCGTACCGCGAAAAGCTTTTATAATCGCGCGCAAATCGCGCAAAGTATTACAAAAATTATGTACATTGCTAGCTGCAAAAAAAGGGCGAGACCCGCCCACTACACACCCATTCCCCCCTCTCTCTCTCTCTCTCTCTGTGTGAGCAAATGCCCAAAATATGTTTGCATTCTGCGGCTTGACAAGTTAATGCGCTCGCAGCAATCGCCAGCCAAAGCTCAACTCTGCTCTCTCTCTCTCTCTCTCTCTCTCTCTCTCTGTGGTGTGTGTGGGTGTGGCAAGTGCAACTGATGCCGTCGCCTGCCAATACTTTGTACCTCACGAAATACACAAAAACAAAGTCGAAAACTAGTCGGAACAGCAGAGGAGGACATAATCGACTGCCTAATGCTCGCTCACTTGAAGCTTAAAAGAGAACAGCTAATATATTATCTTTATATCTAATATATTATCCATATATCTAATATATTGTATATATATCTACAGATATCTGTCGATCAGCTGAGAAGCTCATCTTGGGAGTGAATGAGGCACGGCACGGCATGGTTAAGCTACAGCAATCTATGATCTATGACCAATATCTATGATCTATGATCTATGATCTATGATCTATGATCTATGATCTATGATCTATGATCTATGATCTATGATCTATGATCTATGATCTATGATCTATGATCTATGATCTATGATCTATGATCTATGATCTATGATCTATGATCTATGATCTATGATCTATGATCTATGATCTATGATCTATGATCTATGATCTATGATCTATGATCTATGATCTATGATCTATGATCTATGATCTATGATCTATGATCTATGATCTATGATCTGTGATCTATGATCTATGATCTATGATCTGTGATCTATGATCTATGATCTATGATCTATGATCTATGATCTATGATCTATGATCTATGATCTATGATCTATGATCTATGATCTATGATCTATGATCTATGATCTATGATCTATGATCTATGATCCATGATCTATGATCTATGATCTACGACCTATGATTTACGATCTATGATCCACGGTCTACGATCTATGCTAAAGTTCCTCTGAGTCTCTCACCTTCAGTGGAGGATACTTAGAGCGATTCGCAGGGCCAGCTGACTGAGCTCTACCGATTCTTGCTGAACTCAAATGAACGTCGCTTCGAAGAGCGAAACGCTAGAAGATTGAGGTACAGTGGCTGAGATACAATGATCTATATTCTAAATTCTAAGTTTCCCATAGAATGCATCTAACAAAAAGCTACTCCCAATATAACACAGCTCCACTCGGAGCTACTCAACAATATCTAAGCATTCTGCGAGGCTAAGGTATGCTCAGCTGCTCAAAAACCTATATACTCTTCTACCACTTGCCCCACTCACATGAGCAACAGAGTTAGTGCACAAATAAAGCTTAGGTTTTTGCCAATTTTTATGAGGTCAGCGCAAAGCCTCATAAAAGTGCAGGATGCGAAAGCAACACACTCTAAAGAGAGACAACAGAGAGAGAGAGAGAGAGAGAGAGAGAGAGAGAGAGAGAGAGAGAGAGAGAGAGGAAGAGAGAGTCTTTGATATCTTTGCATAAAGTCAATTTATGACTGCTTTCAGTTACTGTTTCTTCTTCTTCTTCTTCTTTACGCCCCTCGCAGTCCATTACGAATGTTGCTGAACTTCTCAAATGTATCTGACAGATACTTGAAACGCATATTTGCATCTTACGAGCATAGCAATGATGCGAGCACTTGCAGCTGACAGCTGCATGCGAGACGTAAGCAAATGCATTCGGAAAGTTGACTCTCAACTCAAAGATACTTTCGCTATGAGACATGTGGCTGAAGGATATCTTTAACTGTTGACAGCTCTATTTCGATGTGGCCAACTTTGTATCTGATGGATACAGTCTTATAGATGACACATTTGCATATGTATCTACATATATAGAGTTATGGCAGTTGAATGAGCACACTTCAGGCAATGTATCTTTCAGATACATTTGTATCTTACATGGCAAAGTGGGGTACATGCAAGTGAGTCTTGCGGTATCTTTAAGATACATTTGTATCTGATACATTTCAACCTGAAAATACATTTGTATCTCAAAGTACATATCCCTTAGCTGCAGTTGAGTCTCACAGGCAATTGAGTAACTTCCATTTGTATCTACATATATCTATATATATATCTATCTATCTATATCTATGTCACAGATACACAGATCCCTCCTCCAATAAATCTCATATAATTCCCAACTAGTTAAGCCTTAAGCCCATCACGAATATCTGGCAGATGTCTGAGCTGTTTGACATGCATTCGATATGGCAACTCATTTGAAATTTGCATTTCCATTTCGATTGCGCTTGCTCTAAGCCAGCTCAGCTCGTCCCATTCCATGGCACTTGGCTCACAGAGGGCAGCTCGGCCCTGATTGGCTGCGCTGACCCCTTTTAGGCCAGTGCAGTCCAAGTGCGAAATGCGCAAATGCATATTCATGGGCTGGCGACACATGTTGACACCCGCAGCTGACATCGATGTCTTCACACCCAAGGCTGGACTGGCTGCTGGCTGCTGGCAGCTGGTTAATTGAGTGCACAAAGTCGCACCCACCGCATCCGCTGGGAGTGGGCGTGGGCGTGGAAGCCGAAGTCAAATCGTTGACAAATGGAGCGCGCAAGCCAAGCCAAGCCAAGCCGAGCCAAGCCAAACCAGCAACCAGGCAGGCACCAGTCGCAGTCGAGGAGTCGAGGAGGCTGGCGCATGGCCAACAAGTGAAATTGATGATGGCCCATCAATTTGGCTGGCGATGGCGATGGCGATGGCGCGATAACCCTGGCAATGGACAGCACACGACCTTGCTGAAGGCAGGGGTAGAGGGAATGCGGCGGCAAACATGCCAATAAATGGTCAAAGCTGGCACGCGGTCAACATTTGAAAGTCACGTTTGCATGTGAGTGGACTCTCTCTCCCTCTCTCTCCCTCTGACTGTGTGTGTGTGTGTGTGCGGAAGGGTTTGCTGTCGCTGCGGCCATAAAACATGCCACAAGAATTATTAATGGACCTCCAGCTGCCGAATGCCAGCAACGTGCGGTCGCGAGAGCGAGAGGGAGGGAGGTCGGGGTAGAGCCACAGGATGCCAGCTGTGATTGATTTCGAATCGTTTTTCAATTGGCAGCCAAACGATGCTGCCCAGTGCCAGCGTGTGTGAAGGGCGGCGTCCGAGCAGGGTTATTTGTATTTGCATTTGACAAATTGTTTGCTTGTAAACTCAATGACGGAGCAGGGCAATAACATGACACACAGAGAGAGAGAGAGAGAGACACATGTGTGTGTGTGTGTTGTCTCGGTAATTATTCAAACAAATTTTTGGTCGTTTAACATTTACAACGCGCCTCGCGTTTCCCAGCGCTAGCTAAAGTCGAATTTGTAAGTTAATATCCTGTCTGTTATTGCCACACACACACTAACACACACACACACACTAACACATGCAACATGCACGTCTGATGAATTGATTAAACAATTTCCTACCCTGCGTGTTTTTTGCATGCGACTGACTTTTTGGTTTAAGGCGCTCGAGCGGGGCGTGGGCCTCCCTCGGTTGGCATTGGCAACAAATCACTTTAGTTGTGCGTGATAAATTGAGTTGTTGGTTTCCTCACTCTCTCCCTCTCTCTCGCTCTCTCTCTCTGCTCGTTTGCTTGGCTTTTTGGCTTGCTGCCTTCTTGCGTTAATTGGGCCAATTTCCACGAATCAAATGAAGGCTAACAAATGCCGAGCGCAATTATGACATCGCCCATCTCGCATGCTCTCCACATGTGCGACGTGCCAATCTCAAAATTAATATTGCAACAGGCAAAAGGGCAGCGGACAGGGGCATGGGGACAGGAACTGCCGTCAGCCGCTGACCAACAGCAGGAGCTGACCTCCATATTAAGTTGCCTCCACCCAAAAAAATAGAAGACAAAAAATCACAAAAAAAATGTGAAGAAAAACAAACAAACTGAAGGAAATCTGCACGAAATCATATCCTGTAAGGCACATGCGAGTGGGCTGGCCTGCAGAGCGTTCGCTCTATAAGGAATCTGCAAGAATATGCTATTTTCTTATATTTATCATCATATTGCTGCATTTCCTAGCGTTGCATTCGCTCTTTAAACTCAGCTGAACTCATTTTGAGCTGCTCTAGATCTAGCTGCATTCGCATACCAAATTTCAGAAGTCTCGCGCTTAAAGATCCTGAGATATAGTTGAGCCAAACTGATCTAACCTATAGTCTGCTATGAACAGGCGTACGATATTATGAGTTATTAGTAAAGGACTCGATATTATATTAAAAAAACTCTATATAGTAGTTTAAAATACTAAATATCTCGGTATTTTAGTATTTTCGTTTATATTCCTCCAGTTCTAAGCATTCGGTTAGCTCTTTAATGCCAAATGACATCATTTTCATACTTTTTAGCTACAGCTGCATTCACATACCAAATTTCAGAAGTCTCTAGCTTGAAGATCCTGAGATATAGTTGAGCCAAACTGATCTAACCTATAGTCTGCTATGAACAGGCGCTCGATATTATGAGTTATTAGTAAAGGACTCGATATTATATTAAAAAAACTCTATATAGTAGTTTAAAATACTAAATATCTCGGTATTTTAGTATTTTCGTTTATATTCCTCCAGTTCTAAGCATTCGGTTAGCTCTTTAATGCCAAATCACATCATTTTCATACTTTTTAGCTATAGCTGCATTCATATACCAAATTTCAGAAGTCTCGCGCTTGAAGATCCTGAGATTTGAAGAAAGTATCTCGACATAGTACAGGTAACTTGAGCTCATTTTACAGGGTATTCGAGAAATGGAAAAACTAAAATGAGAAGAGGCAAAAAAAAAATAGAGAAATAACACGGCTGTCAGTGGGCAAATGTCCTGCTGGAAAGTCTGAAGGCTGACGGCTGCCAAAACGGCGCGTGTCAAATGTCAGCCAAGCAGTCAGGCAGGCAGTCGGTGAGTCCATGGATACCCCATCGCACTAGATGAGCGCCAAGGCAGTTACCTTCAGCTGTTGGCCGCCCCGGCCACGCTACCTTTTTGGGGGCTGGCTGGCATTGGACTGTGCCGGTTATGCCGGTCACGTCGCACGTTGAAAATACCACAGATGTCATCAGTGCGCGACGAGGACGACGGGCTGTGCAAATCTCTGATCTGTTGATGAGATTGTGTCACAGCCGCCCGTCAACAGACGACGTTCAGACGGCCAACAGCTTAACTAAGGTTAAGCCCTCACACACATACAGTAAGGGGAGCGAGCGGAGAGCGGAGAGCGGAGACTGAGGGTGTTTCGCTTACGCTTTCGTTTCGTTTCGTTTCGTTTTTTTTTTCGGCTGGGTTTGAGTGTCAATGACAAGAGTACTTAAGAGATTTTCACATCGTTACAAAAGAGAATTGGGTAGAAATTAAAATTAATGCTTCTACTGCTTCGTGCTCCATTGTTGTTGTTGTTGTTGGTTGTTGTTGTTGTTCCTGCTGTTTGTGTTTAGTTTGTAGCTTGACTTGAAAATGGCAATAGTTGGCTGAAAGCGGCCAAAGCCGCTAAGCCAGCTGCTGCTACATAAATCTGGAAGAGATGGACAGAGACAGTTATATACTACTATAGACTATAACTGTTTGCTTGGCTGCAGTTAAGTTAGCTGCGCTTCAGTTCAAGCTGAAGTTGGCTGCAGCTGAGCTGAAGTCTCAGGCAAGCTGTGAGAAGCACATAGAGAGGCTGAGCGACTCCAAGAGCTGAAAGCCTTGATCTAAGAGCTGATAGCTCCACAATCTATATCTAGCAATCTGTCTAGACTAGCTTGACATAGGAGATATAAACATGTATATATCTACCATATCAGTGTGTTCCATGGATTTATTCCACATATATCTGTATATTCCACATACCAGTGCAAGTTCAAGTCTCAAACAGCGCCCAGAAACTTTAATCCCGGACTCCCGTTGGCGTTGCCATTGCAACTGGCTGCAGGGCGAGGGGAAAGCTCGCCAAAGCAGCTAACTAAACAGATACGCAAATGACGCAAAGGCAGTGAAGTCAAGCATCGACAGCAGCTGCACCACCACCGAAGCGCAACCACAGCGACTGCCGCAATTCAAAAATTTTTGAAGCGATCACAACATAAGCCACAACCGCATAATACACTTTTATTTATATGCAAAGTCTCTCTCTCTGTGTGTGTGTGTGTGTGTGTGTGTGGAGTGGGCGTGACTGTTGTGGGCGGGCTGTTGGTGGTGCGGCTTGAGCGCAGACAACAGGATTAAAAAGCGACCGAAAAATTGGCAACATGTTTAATAATTATATTTGGTGAATGAGCTTTTTGTATTTGCCACACACACACAGGCACACACACAGGCACACACACACAGGCACACACACACACAGAGGCACACACATATGTGAAGACAAGGCAAATATGTTTTTTGACAAAACACAGCAGCACATGTTGCTGCTGCCGTTGCTGCTGCCGTTGCTGCTGCTGCTGTCGTCTTCCTCGTTCTGGCAAATGGCATAAAACAACCACAAGCGCCGCAACATTTGACGACTGTCTACCGCAGGCAGCCCCCTGCGCCACCTGCGCTGCTCGCTGACGCACTGACTGACAAGCGCCTTATCATTAAGGTAAACAGCAGCAACAGCAACAGCAACAACAACAACAGCAGCAGCAGCAGCAGCAGCAGTTGTCATCAGCATCATCATCATCATCATCAACAGCAACGGCGTCAACAACCTCGCAATGCGTTGTTGCTCTTGTTGTTGTTGTTGTCTGTGCATAGAGCAAAAAATAAAGCAGAGAAAACAAAAGGCAACAACAGCAGCAACAGCAGCAGCAGCAGCAACTGCTACAGCAACAACAGTTGCTGCTGTCACAGACATGGGCAACATAGAGCGCAAAAGAGAAAAAAACGAGGCACAGGCACACCTGACAAGCGACACACACACACCCACACACACACACACACACACACACATGAGCTTATGCAAAAAAGGTAACAACAACAACAACAACAACAACAGCAACAAGAATCAACGTGCCAACAACATTGACAATGCCAGACGCGACAGCTGCGTGTGTGTGTGTGTGTGCGATGACTGATGAGCGACATGTGGCGCGCTCGCAACTAGCTCGAGTCCCAGCACAGCCTCAACCCCCCCCCCCCTCCTAGCCAGCCCCACCCCTCCACACCCCCACACACATCGAAGCGAGAGAGCCAACTGATGCGCTCGACTCTATTGGCCATAAGGGTGTTGTTATCAACAGCAGCAGCAACAACTAGCTGGCCCAGACAATGACGCTGCAGCAACAACAACCGACAACAACCAACAACAACAACAACAACCAACAACCAACAACAACAACATGCAACAGCAATTTCTGGACTTTGATTGAGCGTAAAGCAAACAGCGAAGCGAACTTTCCAACAAAAGTGAAATTAAAAACAAGACAACGCTGAAAAAAAGAGAAAAAAAAGTGGAAAAAGAAATCAAATAAAACTAAAAGCGGCCAATAAGCGGAGCTGAACGACTAGCAGATGCTCTGTAAAAGGAAAATGTGGTTTGAAGGCTGACAAATGCTTAAAGTCTTGTTAAAGCTAAGGTATAGAAACTGAAATAAAAGAGTAGTGGGCTAAGTGATCGACTAGCAGATACCCTGTAAAAGGAGCTGAACGACTAGCAGATGCCCTGTAAAAGGAAAATGTGGTTTGAAGGCTGACAAATGCTTAAAGTCTTGTTAAAGCTAAGGTATAGAAACTGAAATAAAAGAGTAGTGGGCTAAGTGATCGACTAGCAGATACCCTGTAAAAGGAGCTGAACGACTAGCAGATGCCCTGTAAAAGGAAAATGTGGTTTGAAGGCTGACAAATGCTTAAAGTCTTGTTAAAGCTAAGGTATAGAAACTGAAATAAAAGAGTAGTGGGCTAAGTGATCGACTAGCAGATACCCTGTAAAAGGTAAATGAAGTGGGGAATTCGACGAATGCTTTAAGTCTTGTTAAATTTATGTAATAGAAGCTTAAAGACATTAAAGAGGGCAGAGTATGGAGATTGACTGATCGACTAGCAGATACCCTATAAATAAAGCTCAAGTGGCTGACTTTTACCTCGTTTCTTTTCATATGCAAAACAGCAAGCCGCAACTAAATAAAACTTAAAGCGGAACACATGATAATTAGTTGATGGACTAGCAGATACCCTGTAAATGAAGATGTTATGAACCAGCTCAAGCATATTTAACGGCTTCAAAGCCTTGAAAGCTGGCTGAACTGAAATGAAACTTGAAGCAAGCGCATCATAGACATGACTTTAAGCTGATCGAGCAGCAGATACCCTGTAATGGCAGCTTATATGCAGCGAAGGCATTAGAAAGGGCGGGAAATTGAAGAAAAACAGAATAAGCACTAGCATGACTAGAATATACCCTGTGAATGTAACTACTATGAGCTGCGTGACTAGCAAATACCCTATAAATACAATTATAATCAGCTTATTGGCATATAAGCTTGCTCTAAAGTTTGGCTAGAGTTATCTAGCTCCTCTTCTATAGCTACTTCATATGTCTCTCCTGAGCAAGCAAACTCAAACTGCTTCCACTCGCCTCTCGACTGCCTACAGGGTATCCCGCAGCAAAGTCAGCTAATGCCACACACACACATAAAAGATAAGATAACAGATGAAAAAACACACTTAAAAGAGAGAAATGGAACAAAAAAAAAACTCAAAATTCAGCACACGAGTCGCTTAACTTGATGTCCATTTGTCCAGTTTAGCGTGTGATTGAAAGTGGGGTGTGTGTGTGTGCCTGACTCTATGTGTGTCCATGTGTGTGTGTGTGTGTGTGGCTTATTTATCAGTTGCTCTTTGGCTAGTTTCAGTGCCAACATATTGTCTATTTGTGCGCTTTATTGCCAATAAATCAGAATTTATTTGCAACAACAAACGAATTAAAATGTTCAATAAATATTTGCACAGCCCCAAAAAGTAGGCAACATTTATTGCATGGCACACTCAAGCGTGCCAGTGTGCGTGTGTGTGCGTGTGTGTGTGTGTGTGTGTGTGAGTGTGTCGAGCCACTTCGCAGACGCAATAACTCTGCCCGCTTATCACGCAACATATTCAGTTGGACATATTCACTTTGAACGACGCTACGTGATGCGCATTTTTGTTACGCTCTTAACTTCAGCCTCCACTCGCTATCTATTCTACCCACCTCACTCCTCTGCCCCTCCCTCTCTCCCTCTCTCTTTCTCTGGACTGGACTGTCTACAAGCACTGAAATAAATTTGACAATACTTTGACTTTATCCATTGAGAAAAAATTCTTCAAATTTTTTATTATTTATAATAAATTTTCATATTTTTCTAGAAATTTTGTTTGATCTGAGATCGCCGCCAACTTCATGTTCCACTTTCGAGTTTTGGCTTCTCTCTCTTCATGCCTATGGCTCAGCAGCTTTCACTCTGGCGCAGCCAACTTCACACAGATCACATGCAGATCAGGCGCAGCCAACTTCACACATTCTACATATCAGCAGCCAACTTCACACCTCCTGCATAGCAGCCGCAGCCAACTTCCTGCATTCCATATGCCAAGCGCAGCCAACTTCATGCATTCTCCGTAGCACATTGAGGCGCAGCCAACTTAGCTCACTCACACAAACTGCGGCACATCTGAAGCAGATCCTTTCGCTCATATGCCCCAACAATTTCTCTCAGTGTAAACAGACAATGAATAAAGAAAAAACCACTTCAGCAGCAGCAGCAGCAGAGAATCTATTAAAAAATTATGGGTTAATGCTGCTGGATTTATGGAGAGCGAAATGCGGCAAACAAATTGTCCACACGTGAGACAATCAAAGTGGCATAAACAAGGCGTGGCTGTTGGGCGGGGGGAGACGGCGAAAAAGGACAAAACTGCAAATGGCAATCGATGATTTGCGAGCGGCAACGGCGCAGCAGGCGACAGTGGTGCGGGCGGTGCGGTGCGGTGCGTCTTTGGCGTTAACGTATGCGTCCCCGGGGCCCCATCGATAAGGGCGATGTCGTGGCTAATGCCATTATGCAGCTGCCCAATGAGCGTGTCTGGGCCCAACGTGGCCCAAATGCAAATTCAAGTTCGACTAGCAACCACTCGCTCACCCGCTCACCCACTCAGCCACCCACACTTATCGAGTATTTCTGCAATCGTTATCGAAACGGCGCCCCAAGCTGACAAATGAACAGCGACGGGGCCACGACTCCCATTGACTGATGGCCACTAATTAACTGAGAGCGAGAGCTGCCCGCCAGGGCGACTTCTGACTTCTTTTTTTTCTTATGGGCTCTGGCGTGGGAACCACTTGAAAATCAAATCAAGCGTTCAACTGTAAATCACAATAAATAATAAAAAAAAAAAATACACACGAAATTGAAGAGGGAAAAGCATGGAAGCAACAACAATTGGAACAGCCCTCGGCCCACACCACACAGCATATCATATTTTTTTTTTTCACTTCATTGTGTTTGCGACTGAGGCAGAGGCAGAGGCAGAGGCAGAGGCAGCGACTGAGCCAGCAGCAGCAGCAGCATGATTCCTTTGTTCGCTCGACGCTTTTGTCAAATGTCGAGTGTGTCCAGCCAGGCGAGTCCAATGCCCACTCGGGGCTGGGGCATAAGTACACTCTGTGTACAGTTTATGACGCGTCGCTTACGTAATCGGAACGCCTTAACTTGTATCTCTCGCATATCGCTCGCCCACATCTCTCTCTCTCTCTCTCTCTCTCTCTCTCTCTCTCTCTCACTGCAGAGCATCTCTTGAGCGCTGACAAAGCGCTGTCCATTTGGCTGGCTGAGCTGATTTGGCCGGCTCCTGGATGGGTTTATTATGGCCCAGGCACGAAATGCTGCCAGCTAACTGCTAACAGCAATCCATACAAATCGGATGTTTGTCTATACCCTGTAAATGGTGGGCAACGCGAAGGGCACGACCTGCCTGTGATAGGTAATAGAAGTCCAACTCTATATATCTATATGATAATGCTGGTGTTGGGTAGGCATGAACAAGTTTCGGACTTCAATGGGTATTACGAGACTCTATTCCAACAGATTAACAATTTCTACAGTAATATAAGTTATATAGTAGGTCTATAAGATATTTTTTTAATTTTTTGAAATTTTTTACAATTTTTTAAATTTTACAGGGTATCTTCCGGTCGTTACTTGCCTATTTAAGTGCATAATTCAATAGAAAATTCATGCAACTCGCGTAGTTAGACAGTGTTAAGCCATGCCATACCCTGTAAATAAAAAATAATTAAATGATAGACCTGCCATATACCCTGTAATATACAAATACACACGCAAATGATCCAAATAGCACTTAGACTAATGCTCACTAGTTAAAAATGAGCTAAGCGCCGATGCCCACTGCCAGAAGCGCCCGGAAGACGTAGCTCAGCTGTCTTATATACCCTGTAAATATGTTAGATCTGGCCGTCATCTCTCTATGTGCTTAGTTACAAGTTATATACGAGCCTGACTCTGTGCATATGCATTTGGT
>CAUIUS010000001.1:22817500-22860000 GCA_961210405.1 Drosophila mercatorum | reverse complement strand
GAGAGAGAGAGAGAGAGAGAGAGAGAAAGAGAGAGAAGGAAAGAAAGAAAGAGAGAAAGAGAGAGAGAGAGCGAGACAGAGAGGAGGAAGATATAGAGAGAATGAGAGGGAAGGAGGGAGAAAGATAGAAAGAGGTAGAACAAGTGTGAGAGAGATAGAGACAGATAGAGGGAAAGAGAGAAAGAGACAGAGGGGAGATTGGAGAAAGAGAGAAACAAGGAGAGAGAGAGTGTGATTCAGAGAGAAGAAGAAGAGAGAGAGAGACAGACAGAGAGAGAGCGAGAGAGTGCCAGACAGGGGAAGTGTGCAGAGCTCTAGGGTCTTAGCTCTTGGCCCTTAGATCTTAAGTCTTCTCTGTTAGATCTTGGCTAATACAGCCTAGATCTTACCTCTGAGATCTCAGTAGTAAGCTCTTAGAGCCTTGATGCTATGTTCTAGGATCTAAGCTGTTATTTCTAAGGTCTTAGCACTTGGTATTGTAAACGTTGGCTCTAAGGTCTTTGCTCTTAGGTCTCAGAACAGAGCTATGAAGGCTAAGGCTTTGACTCTTATGATCTAGCTGTCCGGTCTTAGCTCACAGATCTGAGGTCTTAGTTTATAGATCTTAGAACTTACCTCTGTGAGTTTTATATCTCTCAACTAACGAGACTCCGACTGTCTGTTCCTGTCTTCCATCGGTTTCTCCTAACATTTGTGTCCTATCCCCTTGGCGTTGTTCCACTGTGCCAGCCTGTTCGGTGTGTGGCAACCCCTTTTGCTCTGCTTCTTCGGCTGCTTCCACTATATTTTGGCCCTGGTAACAAAATTATTTATTGAAATTTTATAAATAGTGGGATCAGACAACGAAAATTCAAGTCTGCCAAGCCGAAAAAATACGAGCACACACAGAGACAGAGACAGAGAGAGAGAGACGGAGTTGGGGGCGGGGAGAGAGACCTCGACAAGGGTAGCTAATTTCGTACGATAAGCTGGCGTGGCACGACACTAGCCCCAGCCCCGCTGAACCCAGCGCACACACACGAACTGCAAATGCTACAGTTTTTAGTTTTGCCCCACTCACCCACCCACCCACCCACCCACACACACACACATAGCCCAAAAATGTATGCTACACATTTGCAGTTTTGTTGTTATCTGCGCAAACCGTAGACCATAGGGGGAGCGAGAGGGGCGGGGGCGGGGGTGAGGCGGCAGACTTGGGGCTAGCCGGTGCCGGTCGTTTCTGGTCTCGGATATTAATGCATCATGGGCATTGTAAAATGTTCGTTAAGCTTCTGGCAAAGGCAACCACGTTGCCAACTACTACTAGAGCAACAACAACAACAACAACAACGTCTGTTGCCATAAAATTGCGACGACAAGCAGCAGAGGAGAAGGGGTGCAGGAGCAGGGGGTGTTGGGGATGTTGTAGGGTTGGGGGGTTGGGGGTGGCACAACGACGTGGCGACGCTCGCGTTTATGCGGTTTTTCCCCGTACAGTCAGACAAAAGCGTTGCCGAGCCAGGACCTTGCCCAGCATCTCAGCCAGATTTAAGCCTCAGCCGAGGCCAGCCCAGGCCAGCCCAGGCCAGCCCAGCGCAGCCCCCTCTGCCGGGACGCCCCTGGCAACTGCCATTACAACTACTTATGGCCGTCACTGTTTTAAAATCAAAAGTCGAAGCGCTTGCAGCAGACGACACTCGGCATGAGCATGAGGACAGCTCGTTGTTTTAGTGTTGGCATATCCTCGACCCTCTCCCTACCCCTCGCTCCACCCATGCCACGAGTCTGATCAAGCTTACGGCTGTAGGTTTTATGAAAATAAATTGTGCTTTATGCTCGATTATTACCGTAGACTTATTGGGCTTGGCTGAAGCGCTCTAAATGCCTTGTTGGGCTTAAGGCAGCACCCGAACTTCCACTCCTTACCCGCTCGGCCGCTCAGCTGCGCCCTTTTGCATCCGGGGCAGCCAGCCGCATGTGTGTGTGTGCGTGCGTGTTGGCCTTGGTCCCGTCTTTGCGCTGCTCTGTTGTAATTGTTAAGATATTGTTACTTCAATTTATTATTGCGCCCATACGACCATACTCTCTCTCCCCTCCCTCCCAGAAGTTTGCTCTATATGCTTTCTGGGGGTAATTTGCATTTCAGGTTTTGGTTTCGGTTTCGGTTTTTGGGGCTTTGGACTATCGGGCCCTTCAGCTCTCAGTGCGGCTGCACTCAAATGATTCGTGATTATGCGCAAAGTTGTTATAGTGCCTGGTTATAAGCCCCGACCCAGATCTCCATGCACCTGCGTCAGTTGCTATTAAAGTTCCACTTGAAGGCCACCTTCGATGCGCCGCAATTGACCTCACATGCTTGAGCCCAAAAGTTTGCCGACGCCATTGATTAGCTCCCTGGCCTAATCGAGTATGGAACTAATTGACTCTACGGCTATAGATATAGTTATACTATCGACTGATTGATTGATGGGTTTAATGAAACGTGGCTAGGCACTTTCCTAGGTTTTCCTAACGACAGTCTAGGCACTTTCCTAGGTTTTCCTAAGGACAGTCAAGGCACTTTCCTAGGTTTTCCTTAGGACAGTCTAGGCACTTTCCTAGGTTTTCCTAACGACAGCTAGGCACTTTCCTTGGTTTTCCTAAGGACAGTCTAGGCACTTTCCTAGGTTTTCCTAAGGACAGTCTAGGCACTTTCCTAGATTTTCCTAAGGACAGTCTAGGCACTTTCCTAGGTTTTCCTTAGGACAGTCTAGGCACTTTCCTAGGTTTTCCTAACGACAGTCAAGGGCACTTTCCTAGGTTTTCCTAAGGACAGTCTAGGCACTTTCCTAGGTTTTCCTAAGGACAGTCTAGGCACTTTCCTTGGTTTTCCTAACGACAGTCTAGGCACTTTCCTAGGTTTTCCTAACGACAGTCTAGGCACTTTCCTTGGTTTTCCTTAGGACAGTCTAGGCACTTTCCTTGGTTTTCCTAACGACAATCTAGGCACTTTCCTTGGTTTTCCTAAGGATACTTTTCCTTGGAATATCCTAGATCTTTCCTCTATCTACTTAGATTATGTGCTCGCCATGCTCATCCGGCTCTAGACCTCTTCTTCAAGAGCTCTGCTGTGCTCCTTGATGAGGTTGAGCTTCATCTGTACTAGCCTAGCCTTAAGACAGATCTCATACTCTCTGTATATTCAGCTAGCTTCACTCTAAGGATATAGTCCTTACCCTCTCTCCTCCTCCTGGCTCCATTTGGAATTCAAATCTTCATCTCTTATGGCTAAGAGTATATCCTGCCCGACGCTCGCCCAGATCCTACCTCGATGCCCATAAGCCACTGCACACACACAAAACTTATTGTTGCTTCTGCTCCGCCCCGCCCACGTGCTCGCTGTGGGGGCCCATTAAATGAGCCACGGACCGTGCCACCAGCCACAAGCCACCAGCCAAATGAGCATGTTAAAGCAATTGCTAGTGGGCCGAGGCGTATCACAAAAATAATTAAGCCTTTCAGCTCATTGGAAATTACAGCCATGGTCAAGGTATCATGGCGGTGGGGCTGGGTGCTGGGGGGCGGGGGGGGTCGGGTAGCCAGGGGTCAGCGCTGAAAGTACAAAATTAACAACTTCATTGATAGGCGGCCCGCCGAAAGGGCTAACAAATGAAGTGTGAGGGCGGCCCTGGCACCCCTCGCTGCGACCGCTAGCCCCTGCTGGCCGTGGGGCTCGATGGGGTTAGTCGTGGCGATAATGGTGCGTGACCACGCATCAGCAACGATTTTGTCAGGGATTCCCACTCAGCGCCCCACCTGAGCTGACATTTAGCCGAGCTGACGAGTTAATAACCCTTTTTAGCGGCCGTGTGAATAGCCCCGGCCATCCAACCCTCTCTCTCCCTCTCTCCCTCTCTGTGTGTGGACACGCGACTGACCAGCGCGGTTTATATATAGACACACAGAGTGGTGGGGGAGAAAGGGGGGGGGGGAGGTTAGGGTCAGGGCCATGTCCATGGTCGCTTAAGTGGCTCGAACGCCCTTTTTGGCATGTGAGGCGCGTTGCGGCTTTCAATGCGGACCCAGGCAAAGGGGTAAAGCCGGAAAAAACCTAAGTGCGGCCAGAGTGGAGGCAGTGGCAAAAGTAAACTCGCGTCGGTTAATTGAATGAAGTCACGTGATGTGAATAACAAAATGATATTGAGAACAGCTCACTCTAATTGACAAGCAAAGCTCAGCCGAGGCTTCCTTAACCCCTTACCCCTTGCGCCTCATTCCATATGCCTTAGCCCTAGTCCCTAGCCCCCTGGCCCTTATGCCTTAGTCCTAGTACCTCACCTCCTCAACAACTAAACTCCTTGGCCCCTAAGCTCCTTACCTCCTAACTTCCATACCTCTTAGCCATATAGCCTATTCATACCCTTACCCCTTACCCATAGCTCCCAACCCCTTGCCTCCTTACCTCCTCACCTCCTTCCCCCCTTATCCACCAACCTCCTTCCCTCCTTCGTTCCTTCCCTCCTTACCTCCTTCCCTCCGTCCCTCCTTACCTCCTTCATTCCTTCCCTCCTTACCTCTTTACCTATTCACATCCTTACCTCCTTCTCTCCTTCTCTCCTTATTTCCTCACCTCCTTCCCTCCTTACCTCCTGACCTCCTTCATTCCTTCTCTCCTTCTCTCCTTAGCTACTCACCTCCTTGCCTCCTTCCCTCCGTCTCTCCTTACCTCTTTCATTCCTTCCCTTACCTCTTTACCTATTCACCTCCCTACCTCCTTCTCTCCTTCCCTCCTCATCCTCCTCCCCTCCTAGCCCCATAGGCTACTCACCCGCTTACAGTCTTGCACCCTTACGCCCTCTTACCCCGTTACCCCCTCTCTCTGTCCCCCTGTTTGTTTATCTTTGAACATCTTCGTCCGATTCTTAAATATTGCATGAGCACATTTCATTTCTAGTATTTGCATTTCACTGGTCAGCGAGGCGAAGGCGCCGCCGCTTTCCACTCGCCAGTCCACGTCCACCTACGGGCGCAAATGTTGTCGTTGTCAAAGCGACCGCAGTCGAAGATCTTAAAGAATTTTGTAAGATGTGCAGCCATAGCAAAGCCAAAGGCAGCTACAAAGCACTTCAAGGCAAAACTGCAACTTGCGGCCAGCTCCAACCAACCGATAGACCACGCCGCTCCACCTGCTGTCCCCTCTACGCCCTGGCATCACCTAGAGCAAGCCAGTTGGGACTTCGGCTGGCTGGCTGGCTGACTGGCAAGTTTTTGAGCCAAGAAATCCAAAACCACACTAAAGACGCCAAAAGATGCAAAGACGCTAACCGAAAAACGAACCCAAAAACCAAAAAGGAATATATGTAACACGCTCCCCTCCCCCCCCTCTCTCTCTCTCTCTCTCTCTCTCTGCTTCTCCCACAACTCCCTCTGCTCGCCTTCTTTCATTTAGTCGAATCTGGTATTTCAAATAGTCGTCCTCTATGCATTTCCCTTGGCCATCTTTGTTTTTTCTTTAGCCACTCTGCGGCTGTTTGCTTTCATCGTCTATTACGACACCACACAGCGCCTGGCTGTGTGTGTGTGTGTGTGTGTGTGTGTGTGTGTGTCTGCTTTTGGGGTTTGTGCCCTTAAGTCTAAAGACATTTTTAAGGCCATTCGTGTGGTCGATGCGGCGCTGAGATTTTCGTGCAAATTGCAAGGCTTAAATTTCATTTCAATTTTCCAAATTGTTGCCTCAAATTGCGTCAACTTCAGCCTTCCGCCTTCAGCTTTCAGCCGGCCGCAGCTCAACTCCTCCTTCAGTTCGCATCATAAGCCGCACAAGGATCACGAGTCTAGACCCCCAGAGTGCAAGTGGTCAGCAACCCTGTTCACACATTCGCCCAGCACTTTCAAGCACACTCTCTCGTCCATATTCAATTGCGATTATTGCTGTAAAATTGAATTCATTCCCAGCTAATTGTGTACATATATTCCTCTACACCTTTCGTGTATGTGTGTGTGTGTGTGTGTGTATTAAGTGCTTATGCCTCAGTGCGTGGGCTCGATCCTTGGGAGCTTTTTAGGCAGTCAATCTGTTGGCTAAGCAATCCATCAATCAATCACATACAACTTAGTTAACTTAGGCGAATTAGTCACTCAGTCAATCAATATGCGATCAATCAATCAAGCAGTCAAAGCAAAAGGCAGTCAATCAATATGCGATCAATCATTCAAGCAGTCAATCAACCAGTCAAAGCAGAACTCAGTCAATCAACATGCGATCAATCATTCATGCAGACAATCAATCAGTCAAAGCAAAAGGCAGTCAATCAGTCAATCAATATGCTATCAATCAATAAATCAGTCAAAGCAGAAGTCAGTTAATCAATATGCGATCAATCAATCAAGCAGTCAATCAATCAGTCAAAGCAAAAGGCAGTCAATCAGTCAATCAATATGCTATCCATCAATAAATCAGTCAAAGCAGAAGTCAGTCAATCAATATGCGATCAATCAATCAAGCAGTCAATCAATCAATCAAAGCAAAAGGCAGTCAATCAAAGCAAAAAGCTATCAATCAATCCAGTCCACCAGTCAAATACAAAAGGCAGTGCTCAATGTCTCATTTCGTCATACAATCAATCACTCTGTCAGTCAGTTAATCAATCGTCTGAAACTCTAGTCAATCATTACATACAATATCCAATCAATCAATCAATCAGTGGAATTCTTTGATATAAAGTCACATTGTCTTTCGTTCAATCAAAAATCTTGCTGTCAATCAGTCCATCAAGCAGTCAAGCCTCACTTCAATCAATTCAGCTAAGCTTCGTCAATCACTCAATCAAAAGGAATTCTTTCATGTGCAGTTTGTCCACTTGCATTCAGTTTAGTTCCTTTCAATCAGTCAATCAGCCTTGATTCTCTCACACATACCCTCAATCAGCCAACCAGTCAGTCAGTCAATCCGCATAACCTAATCCATCTATATACATATCTTAATCCCATTTCGAATTGAAATTCCAAAACAATTTATCAAAAGTTTTTCGTTCGCATTTTTTTGGCCTCGCAATTATCGTGCGAAGCTTTGCGTTCGCTTCAATCACAATCAATATAATCGCAAATCGTATTAAGTGAATTTGTTTTTCGCATTACGATTCGTTGCTTAATTCAATTCTATGCCCCCAAACCCCGGCACCCAACCCTTAGCGCCCAGCCCCCCAGCCTCTGCAGTTAGCTGTCAGCTGCAGAGCTCGCCTCGCCTCGCCTCGCCTCGCCTCGACTCGACTGTGCCAGGTAAATTGCTTCACTCATTTGCATGCATTGCCTTGCCAGAGACAGACCAGCCTCTGCCACCCTTCACTCCCACTCCCACCCCCATCCCCTACACCCTACACCCTCCCCTCTCTGGCTCTGTCTCAACCGCAAGCTAAATTCCCATGCAACAACAACAACTCAATGAAACTGATTATCGCAAAAATTGCAAATTAAAAAATTGCTCAACTCGCGTTATTTATTTTTTTTTTTCTTCCGTTTTGCATGTCCTTTTTACGCGGATCGACTCTACGGCGGGGGTGGGGAGGGGGCTGATTTCACGCATATGTGACCAGATTCGATTTGCACGGCGCAAATCGCATAATTTGCCCACGCGCCGATACTCATCAACGTGGCTGGTCCACGCTCGTTGCGCCAAAAAAAAAGGCCTCTGCCACGCCCCCCCTCCCAAACACACACACAGCCGCCCTTAGTGTCCTTATTAAATTTTGCCAATTTGTTTTTTTTTTCTGCTGCTGCTGCCGCGCGCTAAGCGAATTAAAATCCACAGCAAAAAAAAATCGCGCTTAACGATTGCGAGTGGCTTTTTAATAAAAGAAAGAAAAAATATTATAAAAAAAATATGAGTGAGTGTATGTGTGTGTGTGTGTGTGTGTGTGTTGTGTGTGTCTGTCAAAATAAACAAGTTTGTGTCACTGCAGAAATTTCATTTAATTTGTTCAGCAATAAAGGAAGCCATCAGAGGCGCAACAGCAGCAGTCGAGGCAGTGGCAGCAGCAGACCAACAGAGTCGAATACCAAATGCTCTACAGCAATGACAGATTATCTATGATTAAGTATAGATATATACATATATATATATATATATATATATATATATATATATATATATATATATATATGCTTATATCGTCGACTGGTAGCTAGCTGGTCCAGCTGGCAGACAGGCTGCAGTCTGTATGTGCTTGATAGAGGGCCTAGCCTAAGCAGCTTTACACTCAAATACTATCTATCTATATCTTTCCTTATCTCTCTCTCTCTCTCTCTCTCTCTCTCTCTCAGTTTCCTTTTCTATCTACCTATACATTATTATTCTCTTTTCACATATCCCTTCTTCTTCTGCATTTCTCAAACACTTTCACTCTGCTTTGACTGTCTTCCAACTCTCCATATTCCTCTAACATGCTCTCTTTAAGGTAGGTCAACAGACTGCTTCTGTCTTTGCATTTCTTCCTATCTACATCAATCTCTCTCTCTCTCTCTCTCTTATCTGACTGCCTTTCTGTCTCTTCATACTCTCTGCTTCTCCATAACTCTCTCTCTACCTTCTCTTTCGCTCCATATCTCGCTCTTTATATATGTATTTCTGCTTCGCTCCATCTTTGATCGCTCTCCTTATCTCTCTCTCTCTCTTTCTCTCTCTCTCTGTCTCTCTTTCTCTCTCTTTCCCTCTCTCTCTTTCTCTCTCTCTTTCTCTCTCTCTCTTTCTCTCTCTCTCTCTCTCTATTACTTTCTTTTTCACTCCTTTCCTCTCTCTCTCTGCTTCAATCTTTTGCCATAACTCTTCTCTAACTTTCAATCTCAATCAATCTGTCCTGATCTCTCCCTCTCTCTCTCTCCCTCACCCTCTCTTACTTCAGGAATCTTTCCATATCATCGATTACAACACACACACACCCACATATATATATTTGCTTAGATTATAGCTATAGTCTTATAAATTATACAAATTGTGCTTCGCTTATGCAAATATTTCCTGCTCGCAGAACTTAACGAACGCCCCCCAAACAAAACAAAGGGTATCCACTAAAGTTGTTGGCAACAGAACACACACACACAGGCAGGGCAGAGCAGAGCAGAGCAAGAAAAAAAATGGTTTCGCTGGCAGACAAAAGGTGCGCAGCGGATGTTGCCCAACGCCCAACGGAAGCCGGAACAACATCCAGAACAACAACAACAGCGGTTGATGAGATGTGAGGCTGCGGCTACTGAACCTGAAAAGTGGTTAAATTACAAATTATCCACGGCAGCTGCCACACGAGGCAACAACAATGCAAAAATCTGGGGCATATGGCGAAGCCCGTTGGAGCTACACGGGCAAAAACGTAAAAAAATATGAAGAATTATGCGGCACGTGGGACAAACAGCGAGAGAGAAGCAAAGAGTTTCTCCCCCTACCTCCAGCGAGAGAGAGAGAGAGAGAGTGAGAGAGTGACAGAGCTTGGGCGCTTTGGCACTGGCAGAGCCATAAATCAAGCATAGACAGACGCCGCCTGCTTCATAATTCAAGCTCTGCTGCCTAGCTGGCCCCACCCCCCGGCCCCAGCCCCGGCCTCCCTACGCGCACCCTTATCACCCAGCAAACTCCACCCGCCGCGCTCGCCTAGCCACTTGCAGCGCACAGGTGCTGCCTTTCAATTTACACATGTGAATTAAGGTTTTAAAATTGTTGCGTCCGACAACAACAAAAAAAAACGAAAGGAAAGCGCGCACGCACGCAGAATACGCCGGAAGAGGGAGTGGAATGACGGAGTCTGAGATGCCCTGTAGGCAGAGATGGACTTTAGATCGAAGAAGACTTTCGGCTGAGCCAGCTAGAGCGATAACTATACTTGAGCAATGTTATCGATAACATGCGCCGATATATGAGAAGGGGAGAGAGAGGCAGTGGGGTGTAGAAGAGTATGGGTGACTTACTTTAAGCTTCGACCAGCTTCGAGTACATAAGCAATCTCTTGTGACCCACTCACAACTCTAACTCTAGTTTCGATAACATTGTTCGATAGTTTACAAGCATTTTTCTGGCCTTGTTATCGATAACTCCACTAACTAACTATAGTATGCCCATTGCTATTAGCTTCACTCTAGCTGAGTCATGATGCCCTTGGCGCCTCAACCCACCGCTCTACAGGGTATCACAATGTGGGGCACGGCGCAGTTGTGGCGCTGGGGTCCGAGTCCAAGTTCAAGTCCGAGCGAAGGCAAATAATTCATTGTCATGCCCAAGTGGCGCCAAGTGTGGCTCCGGGTAAAGATTAACCTGCCACAAGGACAACAGCCACTCGCAACCACCCAGCGACCCAGCCACGCACACAGCCTCTGCCACGCCCCCGTCCACTGTGTCGCCGCACGTTTGTCGCCCACATGCTCATTTACCGCTGCTGTAATCGATTTTTGATTGAATATCGCTTCACGTGCAGCAGCCCTTCCGCCGTAAGCTCGGCCCGTAACCCACCCAGGACCAGAGCCAGGACCAGGGCCAGGGCCAGAGCCAGGGCCAGGGCATGTTGTCACACACATGTCGCTCGTTATAAATTTTCCGCCTTTTCAAATATCAATAACTGTAAATATTATGAACACGTTCGCTTATGGGCTTAGCCGGGGCTTCACTTCACCATTTTTTTTTCTCTCTTTTCCTCCTCCTGCTGCCCGCCGCCCGCCGCCTCGTGCTGTGTTGCCCCTTTGACATGCAACAATCGTGCACCGTGGGCACTGACTGTGCAAAGAACTTGCAAAATCTCTGTTCACTGAAGGCGCAAGTGTTGCCAGACAAGCAGAGCAGTGTTGCCTGACTGGCATCGGTCATTTGGAGACATTTTGCGTATACTAGGAATAGTAGGAATCAAATTTTCAAGTGAACTCGAATATGAGGTAAGCTTGCTGAGGAGTTGCCAGATAGACAGCGTTGCCAGACTAAGGCAAGAGTAGATCCTAAACACATTTCTCCTGTGTTCATCAGTTATATATATAGAAGTTAGATCGACAGATCAAAAGTATGCTTGGAGTGTGTTGCCAGATAGACAGCGTTGCCAGACTAGCGCAAGAGTAGATCTTAAAGACATTTCTCCTTTATCAGTAGACTAAACTTGTAGCGCATCAGTCTACTCTACAAGCTTAGTTTGAGTTGGATGCGAGGCAAGGCGTTGCCAGATAGACAGCGTTGCCAGACTAACCAACTTGTGCAGATCTCAAAGTTGGAGACATTTCACATACGTCATGCAGTAGTATGTGAGAGTTGATTGAGAGGCAGACAGAGTTGCCAGACTAATATCAGGCTTAAGAGTTGCCAGACTACTGTCAGGGTAAAGGCTTATTCAGCTATTAGCAATGTATCTCTCTATCTCTCTCTCTGTTTCTCTCTCAACATATATCTCTATCTCTCTCATCTTTCTCTCTCTTCTTCTCCCTCCCTCTCTCTCTCTTACCTCTTCAACCACTTGACTTCCGCCCCACACAACAACTCTCCTCTAACAATGCCCACAATCCGCAATCGAAACTCCTATTCCATTCGATGCCACAAATGTCCCATTGTTCGACCTTTTGTCGCGCACCTTTAAGCAGCTAAATGGCACTCAGTGGCTGTGTGTCTCCTGTGTCTCTGTGGGTTAGCTTTACTTTTATCATATGTGGCTTTAAGGGAGGCCTCTCTCCACCCTCTCCCACTGCCGCCCCAGCCCGAACGCCCAAGCGTGGCCGCATAAATCCAAATATGATCACTTCATAATTTGACATTGATAGATGAGTTGAACACAAATCGAACCAAAAGCAACAACAACAACAACAACAGCAGCATAAAAGGGGTAAACAACAACAACAACAACAACAGCAAGAAAGGGGCACTCAATCATGCACACACACACACACATGTCAGCTGAGGGTGTATTATGAGGAGGGCAGGGGCAGTTGGCACGGGTTGAGCCTTGAGCCTTTGCTTTTTTTTCGGTTTTTGTGTTGTGCTGGCAATAACTGCTGCTGCTGATACCCTGTAGAGTGGCAGTGGGGTGGTTGCAATTGTTGAAATATTGGAGAAGCTTGAATGAGATGTTGGTGATAGGAGGTGAAGATAAGTCTAAGCATGTGCCTAGAAGAGCTTGATTGAGCATATCGATAGGTACTCATGGCAAATATGTCTCATAGAGTCTAATAACTTATTGAAGAACTTGCTTGAGATGGTAAGAGCTTTGATAGGTACTCAGAGAACAGACGCTATAGAACTTTTATGCTAGGCACTCAGAGAGCATAGCATACACGTTCTATAGCATCTGCTCTCAGAGTACCTATCAAAACTAGTCTTAGACTAGTAGAATTATGAAGTCTTGTTATCGCGTTATCGTTGCCTATCGATAACATTACTGCAAGAGTTCAATAGAGAGATAGATATAAGCTAGGTAATCATCTGGGATAAGAAAACCAAAGAGATAGGAGAAGTGTTATCTATATCTATATCTATATCTATATCTATATCTATATCTATATCTATATCGATATCTATATCTATATCTTTATCTATATATATATCTATATCTATATCTATATCTATATCTATATCTATATCTATATCTATATCTATATCTATATCTATATCTATATCTATATCTATATCTATATCTATATCTATATCTATATCTATATCTATATCTATATCTATATCTATATCTATATCTATATCTATATCTATATCTATATCTATATCTATATCTATATCTATATCTATATCTATATCTATATCTATATCTATATCTATATCTATATCTATATCTATATCTATATCTATATCTATATCTATATCTATATCTATATCTATATCTATATCTATATCTATATCTATATCTATATCTATATCTATATCTATATCTATATCTATATCTATATCTATATCTATATCTATATCTATATCTATATCTATATCTATATCTATATCTATATCTATATCTATATCTATATCTATAGCTATAGCTATAGCTATAGCAACTTAAGCTTCTATCTGTTCCTTTCCTCCTCTGGTCTCAGGTCTTTCTCCATCTATCCAAGCCAGCCACAGCATAGTCCCGTTCTCTGTATACACTTTACAGGGTAGCTGCTAGTCGTTCATTTAGTTATTGTTTAGTCGTGCTCTTGGACACTTCTACTCTTCTTCTTCTCTTCTTTTCTTTTTTTTTTTTGTTATGCGACGCTTTTGATGGCTGTTTGATTTCTTGTTTTCCAACGATTGATATTTTATCGTCTTGCTGTGTGTGTGTTGGTGTGTGTTGGTGTGTGTTGGTGTGTGTGTGTTGTGTTTTGCTTTCGTTAGCCTTACATGTGGTTGCTTAATAGATTTTTTATGATCTGTTTGCATTTATATACCAATTTTAGTCGATTCGAACCCTTTCGAGGGGTTGCCAGAGCCTTGAGCCATTGCCTCTGCCTCTGCCTCTGCCTCTGCCTCTGCCTCTGCCTCTGCCCGCTGTTGTTGTTGTATTTTATTGATACACTTACTGCATGCGCATGTAAACAAGCAAATGACATTAATAACTCACACAGAAAGAGAGAGAGAGGGAGAGCGAGGCCATATCATTGACATTATTTGATCTCAAATTAAGTGTAACTGCAGGTCAAAACATGCATCAAGCGAGGACTCCACAGAGCAGCAGCTGAACCGTCGCAGTTCCCCCGTCCACCAAGCTTAGCTCAAAGGTTAATGGCAGCAACAACAACAACTCGGGCACAAACAATGCAAAGTTCGCTTTTGGGGCCCGACAGGACTCTGAGGGCGAGGGCGAGGGCGAGGACAGGCTCAGCGTAGCCCTTGAGCGCCATAAATTAACCCTTTTGTTAATTGATACAAATACAATTAATGTGCATGAGTGTACGTGTGTGTGTGTGTGTGTGTGTGTGTATGGCTACTTAACGGTAACTAAGCAAACACAACAACAACAACAAGCAAGAGGCAAACAACTTTCGAAGGCAGGCAGCATGACGGTGCCGCAGCGACGACCATTTGATTGCAATCCTAATTATTGCTTAAAACAATTAACATTTCAATGTGTAATACAACACAATGACCACACACACACGCACACACACACGGTCTCTCTATGTGTGTGTGTGTGGAAAAGGAACACAAGGCGGGGCCACAGGATATGCATAAATGCAACAATACGTTCGCCCCCCAAGGCGAAACGGCTGTAAGTGTGCCTGAGTGTGCCTGAGTGTGCGTGTGTGTGTGCGTGTGTGTGTGTGTGCGTGTGTGCCCTGTACTGCGCACAGGTGCGTCCAGGTGCCAGCCTAGCTGGCGGGCTAAAAAGTCAGTGCGGCTCATCTTCAAAACGCCGCACAGTGGCTCAACTGAAAGGAAAAGCAAGGAAAACATGTGAAAATTCTACACTTTACCTAGGCAATGAATGGAAATATGTGGAAACCGAAGGCAGAAGTATGTCGCAGCCAAGGCCATAAGCGAGAGCCATATGGATACTCTGCTTACAGTGGCGAGCTGAATCGAAGGAGTCATGCATCGAAGGAGACTCTCCGACAGCTCGTCTGTTCTTCTGTCTAGCTCACCGTCTTCTTTTCCTCTCTTTCTCTCTCTCTCCCTCTCTCTCTCTCTTTCTCCCTCTCTCTCTTTCTCCCTTCTATTACCCTCCCTCTCTGACTGATCATCTCTGCTTCTCTCACTCTCGGCTTTTCCCTATCTCTTTCTATTTCATTCCTTCCCCCATGCTCCCTCTCTCAGCAACCATCTTCTTTCTGTCTCTCACTTTTTCCCTATCTCTTTCACTCCTTCTCTGATTATACCTTTCTCCAACTGACCATATTCTCTCTCTCTCTCTCTCTCTCTCATTTCTCCCTTCTTCTACTCTCCCTCTCTGACTGACCATCTAAGTTTCTCTCTCTCTCTCTCTCTCGCCTTTTCCCTACCTCTTTCCCTTTCACTCCTTCTCTGATTCTACCTTCTCCATCTCTCTCTCTCTCTCTCTCTCATCTTCCGCTTTCTCTTCCTCTCTTATACTCCCTCTCTGGTTTTCCCTCCACTCTCAACTCCTTCCTCCGTTTTCTCCTACTCTTACGCCCCATCTCAAAGGATCTACAGAAGCTCTGAGCTCACCTGCCCATATCCGTCTGTTAGTCCATGCTCTAGCCTCTTCTGCTTTCGCACCACTGTGCACTGGCTCTCGCAACGGAAATGTAATGCATAGCTGGCCTTGCTGCCCCCCCCCTCTCTCTCTCTCTCTCTCTCTCTCTCTCTATGCGCGCCATTGTCCGCAATCGAGTTAAACTTCAACTTCGATGTCGTCGCTCATGTTAATGACTAAGTGTGTGTGTGTGTGTGTGCGTGTGTGTATGCGTGTGTGTACGTGTGTGTGCGTGTGTGTGTGCGTGTATTGGTCAGTTCGCTGCCCGGAAGTTGTAATTACCATGTAGCGTACGTGGCCCTGTGTTGTTCCGCTCTGGCCGTGGGCCAGGCCTAAAGCCGGAACGTGAAACGTGAAACCGAAACGTGTAGAGTCCGAGCAACAACAGCGCAATTAATGTACTTGCGAGGCACACACACGCACACACACATGTGTGTGTGTGTGTTTACATTTGCATTTAGGCCCTTCAGAGAGAGAGAGAGAGAGAGAGAGGCGGGAGGCGTGTCTTTGTTTTAATGGGCTCGCTCGCTGCGCTATTATTAAATGTGCCGCATCTGATTATTAACTGAATGTGAACTGACCCAGCACCCTCAGCCCCTGAGCCCTCTAGGATGCTCCCTTAGACCCGAACTCTTTCTCCTGCGAGGCAGCAGCAGCAGCAGCAGCAGCGGCAGCGGCAGCCCCTCGTATAGCTACACTTGCTAGCGTTGTCCATTAATCTATTAATGCAGCTTGGCCCACAGCGTCGTCTGTGCTCAGCTCAAGCACTGGCGAACGCATTTCCGCTTCAATGGCCTGAGCCAAACCGAAAATTCTCTCAACTGTCAGCTAAAGCCTCGCAGACCCACCCACTGCCCGGAGCCGGCCTCATCCTTGGCCACAAAATGCTTATGCCGTGTGCAGATTGGCAGAAGTTTGGAACGAATGGCGGTAATGACTTTTCATTCTCGCCTAGATAACGCCAGAAAACGATTTTTTGGGACTGGCAAAGCCAAAAACCTGCAGCTGGCAGCAGGCAGTGGCCCCGGCCCCGGCCCGGGCCTTGGCCCGGGCTACCCAATTCGGTTGAGCAATCGACGCTTTACCCCCGTCAGTTCGTAATGAACGCAATAAACGGCAACCGAAAAATTTCCAACTCTCGCGCAGAGCTCTGAAAACTAGCAGCAGCCACTCTGAAATGGGTCGAAACCCCTAGAAGTCGTAAACCCCCACGACTACCGCCGTCCTCGGGCCCAGCGGAATAGTTGTGTTTAGCTGGACGCGTTCGCTGTGCGCTCAAGCGGCACCAAAAGGGGGCACACTGCTTGCAGTTAGTCATAAGACAGTGGAGTACGGCGGAGGCGGGTCGGTGGTACGGCGGCTGGGTAAACGTTTTGTAGTGCGTTTGTTGCCATTTCCGGCTGTGGGCCGGTGCCGGTGCCGGAGACGACGACGGCGCCGCTGTCTGCAACATTCGGCCTCGGCCTCTGTTGTCTTCTGTTTTGCATAGACAGGCAGTACGGCGGAGTGGGGGCCGTAGCTGGTCTCTCGTTGCGAGTGAGGGGGGTTAGGGTTAGGGCCGCTGTGCCATCGTCGACTAATTAACTGCGATTATTACGGTCATTACGTGGGATTTCCTTTACGTAAACATCTTGAATTTTGGCGCTCGAACTCGAAAGACAGCGACAAATGCTCCACTGCGGCTGTTGTCTCTCGGCATTGGCAATAAGGAGTTATGCCAGCTAATGGCTGTGGCTGTAGCTGTGGCTGTGGCTGGGCTCCGGCCCTGCGCATTTGCGCCGACATTAAAGCAAATTAACCGCACCCCGTTCGGCTGGCGGGCAGGGCAGCTCCTTTAGTGTCCTGCCTAAAGCCAAAGAACAGTGAACCAGCCCCACCCCCCACCCCCTCTCCGAAAGTCATTTGTTGTGCAATGTGTTCATGTGGCTGGCAGTTTAAAAACCAAAGCAAAAATCAATACAGACCCAAAGGATAACGTACCAAAGGCAGGGGGCTAAGGTCCTCGCTGTCTGATTAGAGAGACACGCCAAGGCTAATGGTTATGATTGTGGTGGCCGAGATGACAGCGGCTTTGGCTTAAATCTATACAGATATATAGCGTGTGCGTGTGTATATCCTGGATGATGTCCTGGCAGCGCCGCAAGACATTAGCCCCATCGGATGTCTGTAGTCTGTAGCAAAAAGGTAAAATGTCTACGTTCAACCTTTTGCTCAAGATTACTCAATTAATGCACTTTAATTTTACGACTCGCCACTCAGTTACAGCACTCCTTCTCTCTCTCCCTCTCTCTCTCTCTCTCTGTCTCTCTGTCGCTCTGCCTCCATGTGTGTCCTTTAAGACTTCACTTTAAGACGAGTAGTCAGGGCAGAGGTCTCGGGCTTAAAATGCATCTAAATCATATTGAAATTCTCCTAAAGTTACCTTGACTAATTGATCAGGAGTCCAAGGCACTGCTTGACTAGCAGAGACCCTTGGGCACCTATCACTGTGATTTCTCGGCGTAAACCAGCTGAACTGCTTAGTCTAAGAAGTAAGATCCTATTACGCATTTACTTTCTCAATAAAACCCACTAAACTCAAATCAATCTTAAATTTTCCGTTGGTGTCGCAAGTATCTCCCAAGCAGTTCAACTGAAGGCAACCCTCTGCCTTCTAAGAGAGCGCAAGCAGAAGAGTAGGAGATTGCTTAAAGCTCTTACCTGACCTACCTATATAGTGCATATTATATATATTTTCAGAACTTGATTATACCAACGGCTATATCATATCAATATCTCTCAAGCAGTTCGCAAGCAGTTCAACTGGAGGCAACCCTCTGCAGTGTGTTCTTAAAGAGGGCAAGCAGAAGAGTAGGAGATTGCTTAAAGCTCTTGCCTTACCTACCTATATAGTGCATATTATATATGTTTTCAGAACTTGACTATACCAATGGCTATATCATATAAATATCTCTCAAGCAGTTCGCAAGCAGTTCAACTGAGGCAACCCTCTGCAGAGTGTTCTAAGAGAGGGGCAAGCAGGAGGGCAGGATATTGCCTAAGTCTATTGCCTAACCTTACTATATACTATATATTTGAAGAGCTTGACTAGGGCAATGGCTATATCATATCAATATCTCTCAAGCAGTTCAAATGAGGAGAGCCCTCTGCTGTGTGTTCTTAGACAGGCCAAGCAGGACGAAAGCATATTTGTACAAAGCTAATGCCTTACCTTATCATTCACTATATATTTGAAGATCTTGACTAGGGCAATAG
Source organism: Drosophila mercatorum (assembly GCA_961210405.1). Taxonomy (NCBI): domain Eukaryota; kingdom Metazoa; phylum Arthropoda; class Insecta; order Diptera; family Drosophilidae; genus Drosophila; species Drosophila mercatorum. The sequence goes on along the minus strand of CAUIUS010000001.1, from coordinate 22,841,635 downwards.
CAATATCTCCCAAGCAGTTCGCAAGCAGTTCAACTGGAGGCAACCCTCTGCAGTGTGTTCTAAGAGAGGGGCAAGCAGGAGGGCAGGATATTGCCTAACCTTACTATATACTATATATTTGAAGAGCTTGATTAGGGCAATACCTATATCATATAAATATCTCTCAAGCAGTTCTCAAGCAGTTCAAATGAGGAGAGCCCTCTGCAGTGTGTTCTTAGACAGGGCAAGCAGGGCGAAAGCATATTTGGACAGAGCTAATGCCTTACCTAATCATTCACTATATATTTGAAGATCTTGACTAGGGCAATGACAATATCTCCCAAGCAGTTCGCAAGCAGTTCAACTGAAGGCAACCATCTGCAGTATGTTCTAAGAGAGGGGCAAGCAGGAGGGCAGGATATTGCCTAAGTCTATTGCCTAACCTAGCTATATACTATATATTTGAAGAGCTTGACTAGGGCAATGGCTATATCATATCAATATCTCTCAAGCAGTTCGCAAGCAGTTCAAATGAGGAGAGCCCTCTGCAGTGTGTTCTTAGACAGGGCAAGCAGGGCGAGAGCATATTTGGACAGAGCTAATGCCTTACCTTATCATTCTCTATATATTTCCAGAACTTGATTATACCCACGGCTATATCATATACTGCTTGACTGAGGTGGAGACCCAGCCTCCTGGTCTACCCTTACTCTAACGAAATGAAGCAGTTGACTTAAGGACTTGCATAGGCATACATTATAGAGTATATATATAGTCAGCTAGCCGATTTGAACAAGCTCTTGCTCAAGAGTTTGCATTAATTGAATCTTTGGTCTTATTAAGTTCGATTAAGGCAGCACTGCTCGCTGGCTAGCTGGTTCCTTGAGTCTCTCACACACAGAGAGAGAGAGAGAGAGAGAGAGAGAGAGACACATATGGCAATACGTGACATTTGCCCTTTGTGAGTGCTTTGTCTTGGCATCCTGATGAGTCGGTGCTGTGGGGTCTTCGGTCTCGAGCTCTCTAATCTAGTTTTCGTTGCTGCATTTATTGCTAAAGCAACGAGCGGCAAATTCAATTAGAAAATGTCTTCAAACGCAAATGGAAAACGCAAAATTGGAAATTCAAATGTTTGGCTTTAAGGTCTCTCGTTCGAGACTCTCGCTCTCGCTCTCGCTCTCACTCTCTGTCGACCGTCTCTGGCTGTGGCTGCATAAAGTGGCCGTCGCGACGTCAAAAAGTTGCCTCCAACTTCATAAAATTTCTCTGTGGGCCCTCCTGCCCCACTCGCCGAGGCTGAGAACATGCAACTGATATGAATTTCCATATTGACAGCCGGGCAGCAGGTTCGTTCGCTCCACGGCTCTGCCGTACGTTGCGCCATCAAGTTTTTCCACTCCGCTTGTGGCCGCTGTTTTATGGCCAGCTGCCACTCGACTTCTTCTTGGATATTTTGGCTTTTTTTTCGGCGTTCGACGTTCGGCGTTCGACGTTCGGCATTCGGCGCGCCCACACACATTTTTAATAAGCCGCGTCTCCCCGCTCACAAGTACAAAGCAAATATAATAACTTGCAAGCAGCGTCCGTCCGAGCTGCCCAAAATATATACACAATTTTCATATATCTAGCCAGAGCACACAAAAAGTCCAAAAATAAAAACAAAAAACAAGAAAAAACAAAAAAAAAATCATAAAAGGCCAAGAAACAAAATGATTTTGTTTGGCTGATGAGCCGCCGCAGTTTTGTGATACCCTAAAAATGCCTAAAGAGGGTGGATGGACTGCGCTTGGCTGTATGTCACGGCTGGGAGTGGGCCCAGCTGTAGCTATTAGGTATATATAGTTAGTTGTTCTGGTCAGGCTAGGCTGATCCACAGCGGACGTAGCACTAGTTGTCTGTCCGTCCGGCTGTACGAGTGTTCAGGTATCCGCCTATCCGTGTTCATCCTAACGTATATCAATCCGATCTGTCTGTTTTACTGTCCTTCCGCCTATACGTCCATCTGTCCATCCCTCTCTACGGCGTCTAGCCATCCGTCGTACAGTCAGTCCGTCCGTCTCTGAATTTGCCCATCTACTCATCCGGCTCTCTGTCCATTTATCCGTCCGTATAGCAGCCCATCTGTCCGTCCGCCTATCTAGCCTTCCATCTGTCCGTCTCTTCATACATTCATCTGTCCGCCTGCCTCTCCGTCCATCTCTCCATTTATCCGTCCGTATAGCAGCCCATCTGTCCGTCCGTCTATGTATCCCTCCATCCATCCATCTGTCCTTCATCTATTCGTCACTCTGTCTTTCCGACCGTTCTCCTATCCATCTGTCCGTCTGTCTATCCGTCCGCTAGTCTATACGTTCGTAAGTCTGTCTATCCGCCCGTCCGCCTATCCGTCCATCTGTCCATTTATCCGTCCGTATAGCAGCCTATCTGTACGTCCGTCTACGTATCCATCCATCCATCCATCTGTCCTTCTGTTCATCCATCCATCCGTCTGTCTATCCGCCCTTCTTCCTATCCGTCCGTCTATTTATCCGTCCGTCCATCTACGTATCCCTCCATCCATCCATCTATCCTTCTGTTCATCCATCCATCCGTCTGTCTATCCGCCCGTCTGCCTATCCGTCCGTCTATCTATCCGTCAATCCATCGATCCTAGATCTTTACTATAAGCAGCACCTCCAGCCTCAACTCACCCAGGGTATTCCGCTAGTCGCGCACTGCCGCTCCGCCTCCGCCTCCGACTCCGCCTCCGCCTCTTGCATAGATTTTTGGGGCCGCCGCTTGACAGCGTCTGCGGCAATGGAGCACTAAGTAAATATCAATATTTTAAAAAATCCGGATCCTTGCTGCGGTCAGGGAGACATGCATCATAAAGTGCAATATGGGTTACGACGACACAGCGCTGGGCGGGGTCTGCAGTCCGGGTTACGGTCCGAAAATGAAGTTAAAGCAATTAATTTCCACAAAACAACCAATTAGCTCAAAAGTTTACCTTAAGTGTCTAAACACTCGAAGCCGGCGCAGACAACGGCCACGGCGACGGCCACGGCGACGGCCACGGCAGAAGCCCGGTAGGGGGCGCTGTAAAGTGGAAAAACAAAAGGTTACTTGATTTTACTATTTTGAATGTTTGACACTTTTTGGCAACTCGGGCGGGCCAGCAGCTTGTTTAGCTTGTAATGTCACATCCTGCTGAAATAATTTACCAGCCAGGCTAGCCACAGAGCGAGCGAGAGAGAGAGAGAGAGAGGGGGGGAGGGGGGGAGTGAGTTCATCAAGTTGCGTCTACGTCCGATGTTCACCTGAAACGGCGGGGGTTGGGGGCATTCTGTTGGCGACTTGGACAAGTGTGAACAAGATGTTTTAGGCCAGTCGGACAGCTGGGCAGCTGGACAGCTTGACACCAATGGCATATCCTGGCCAGCACACGCACACATCCTGCACAACTTCAAAGTCAGCCGGAGCCAGGCAAGGACGAGCTGCACTTTTGTTGCCACTTGCTTGTAGTAGTTGTTTTCTAGTTGTCGTTTTCATTCTGTCATTAAAAACCCTTGTCAAGTCTGCGCCAGGACACACACACACAGACATCCTTGGCCACATTCACATCTTTGTATCACCTGCATAATGAATTTCCCCGAGCAACAAGGCCTGGGCCTGGGCCTCGGCCCCGGACAGGCATTCAAATTAGCTAAGGGGGAAAATTTGCATTTTCGCTTTTAAGTGGCAAATCTGAACGATAAGAAAGCCGAGCACTGAGCAGTGGCCGAGCTGAGCTGAGCTGAAGCCTTTTTGGTTAATTGAATTGATGGATTTGGGGCCTGGAACGTGGCCAAGAGCCTCGCGATTAAGCACTTCTGGCTGCGCCTCGAAACGTTTTACAATTTAACAGGCGAACGCGAGGAGCTGAGCACGCCGCCATTTAAATTATGAAAAGTAAGCCATAAAATCTTATTTTTACTTCCGACACAAGCGCCCAACCCCGGCGAGCGCCGTGGGGTGCGTAGCTGATAGCGTGCCAGCTCCAACCCCTCATCCCCAGCCCTTAGCCAAACAGTCGCAGCACACTTAAAGGGTTCATTGGGGTAGGCGGCTGGAGTGGGGGTATTGCTTGCTTTCGTTCAAAAGGGTTGAGGACTTCTGGGGGTGGGGGGAGGTTGTGAGGGGAAGGGGGGGGCTGAGCACATTTCGGATACAATTTTAATTATGGCAACCGTAAGCTTTTGGTTGTAAATATTTGAGAGTGCCCGATAACGTCGACGATTTTCATAAATAATATAGACAGGACCTTTCGTCCTTGCCCCCCCCTAACACACACACACACCCACGCAGAGAGTCGACTACTCCATCAGGCTGTGGCCTGAGCTTGAGTGCCAGCCCGTAGAGCGATAAGCGTGGAGGCAGCTCGAGATGCGTGTGTGCCTACGCAGCCTCAACCCACTCAACCCACTCAACCCGCTCAACCCGCTCAACCCACTCGCCTTTTTAAAGACAAAAGGATTTACTTTGTGGTGCCAGCCCACTCCGGCGTATGTCGCTTTATCTGGCACTGCGGCTGTTTGCCTGCCTGCTGATTAGACCGCCGAAGCAGGCGGCGCCACCCGCCACCCGCCACCCGTCACTCGCACCACCCGCACCACCCGCACTACCCGCAGCAAAACATTAGCGGATCTCATGACGCGTCGCCCGATAACAGCGAGCGACAACGAGCGGAGCATACGGCCTCCACGAGTGTCCTGTCTACGGCAACCCGTTAGCCCCGACCTGCCCACCCCACAAATCAACCCTCAGCCCGCTTTGCATCCGAAGACGCTCGGCGACTGATTTGTGATTTGTGATTTCTGGATTTGGTTTCTTTCTACTCCACTCGACTGTTGTTCATCAAAAAACATTCACGTGGACTGTGCGTGTCGCCCGCATCGCTCCAAAGCAAACAGCACTCACACGCACGCACTCTCAACCCCTTCTCTGGGGGTTGGGGGTTGGGACAGACAGTTTTTGACGAGCACTTCTTAATTTATGATAAGGGTTTTCGGAAAATTGGAAAATGTTCAAATGCTGCCAGCTACTTTTTTGGGCCAAGCAAACACACACTCACACACACACACACACACACACACATGCGTAGAGTGGGCGTGGCACTGCCTCTGTTTGCATAAACGAACCTACGGGTCTGAAACAACTTTCTCCTTTTTCTTTTTCAGCTGTGAGCCGGGCCCGGTTCACGTAATGAGCTGCAAAAGCATTTGAATTATTTTTAACCCCGACGACATTGTGCCCTTGAGATCAACACACGCACACACACACACGCACACACACAGGCACACACATGTGTGTGTGATTTTGAAAGCGCGTAGCGAAATTTGATTTAGGATTTTTAATTTTGTGCTACTCATATTTATTTATTTTTTTTAATTATGCTGAGTAAAAAAGGATTTACAGCACTCACACACCCTCTCTCTCCCCCTCTCTCTCTCCCTCTCCCCCTCTCTCCCTCTCTCTCTCTCTCTCTCTTTCACTCACTCACACATTGAGCTGTCGTTCATCTTGCTTTTTCGAAAATTAATTAAATTTGCACACATTCGCAGCTGCCTGAAGCTTTTAATGCTCGTTCGGCCACTGCTAAGTGGGCATATGCGGTCTACGCCTACATAGAGCCAGACTGTCCCAGCCAGAGCTTAGCTCCGTTATAACTGAATAGTTAAGTAAGCAATACGAAACTGATGTTGACCTATTCTCTGACCTTTGCCATTTGAGAGCAAATTCATCGTGAGTCTATAGAGCGTGCTGAAGTGAATGAGTCAGGAGTATGAGGAAACTCTGAGCAACTCTCTCTCTCTCTCTCTCTCTCTCTCTCTCTCTCTCTCTCTCTCTATAGCAAGTCAAAGTAACTGTATAGTGAATACTCCGAGGAGAGGTTGGGATAGAGCTCTATGTTCTCTGTATAGAGATCCATATATGTAGAGTAATCTATGAACAGTGAGCTCCATACGGCTGAGCTACTTACAGATACTGGAATATGGCATCTATATACAGCTCTCTATGTACAGTTCTCTATATGCAGCTCTTTCTATATATAGTTCTCTATATACAGTGATCCACATAAAGCTCTTCATGGACAGTGGTCTGCAGCTCACTCTCTCTCTCTCTCTCACTCTCTCTCTCTCATTCTCTCTCTCTCTCTCCCTCTCTCTCTCTCACTCTCTCTCTCGTTGTCTGCCTATATATCTGTATCTGTCTATCTCTCTATCACTCTGTCTCCCTCTCCCTCACTCTCTCTTTCTCATTCTCTCTCTCACTCAATCTTTCTCTCAATCTCTCGCTTTCGCACACTCTCTCTCTCTCTCTCTCTCTCTCACTCTCTCTCACTCAATATATCTCTCACTCTCTCTCCACCTCTCTCATTATTTCTCTCTCTCTCTCTCTCTCACTCTCACTCACTCAATATATCTCTCACTCTCTCTCTCCACCTCTCTCATTCTTTCTCTCTCTCTCTCTCTCTGTCTATCACTCTATCTCTCTCTCTATCTCTCACTCTCTCTCTCGCTGTCTATCTCTCTCTTTCTATCTTTATCCCTCAGTCTCTCTCTCACTCTCTCTATCTCTCTCTCCATATCTCTCTCCTTCTCACTCTTCATCTCTATCACTCTCTCTCTCTATCTGTCTCTCTCTCTCTCTCTCTCACTCTCTCTCTTACTCCCTCTCTCTCTCTCTCTCTCTCACTCCCTCTCTCTCTCTCTCTCTCCCTCTCTCTCTCTCTCACTCTCTCTCACTCAATATTTCTCTCACTTTCTCTCCACCTCTCTCTCATTCTTTCTCTCTCTCTCTCTCTCTCTCTCTCTCTCTCTCTCTCTCTCTCTCTCTCTCTCTCTCTATCTCTCTCGCTATCTCTCACTCTCTCTCTCGCAGTCTATCTCTCTCTTTCTATCTTTATCTCTCACTCTCCCTCTCAGTCTCTCTCTCTCATTCTCTATCTCTCTCTCCATCTCTCTCTCTCTGTCCCACTCTCTCTCTCTCTCTCTCTAAGGCATTGGCCCCGCCCGCCCCTACAGTTAGATTTTTCTTTCAATTTCCGCTCATTTCTGGAGCAGTGAATAGGTATTCTACAGCCGGGCATGCCCGACTGCACTTATTTCACTCTAGTTTTGATTGTTTTCGCTGTCGCTCTGTCGCCGGGCAATTAAAAAGCTTTTACAGCTATCAAAATTGAAATGTGTGGACGTTTCTCTACAATTCGGTATCTGCACACCTCCCTCTCTCTCTCTCTCTCTCTGTCCCACCCCCAGCCACTCTACCACCCTCCCTCCCCGCCCTCTCTCATACCCACTCATGTTGTCTGCCTGCAGTCTGGCAACGCCGCTGGCGCACTCCAGCGATAAGCCCGCCGAACTTGTTTATAGTTTAAGCGCTTGCCATTTGCATATTGCACGCTGTCCAGGACCCACCAGCCACGCCCACCGCCCCACCGCCGAAGCGCCTCTTGTGTCTAGTTGCGTTGCGGCATATTCCCATGATAAAGTGTCCCGTTGCCAGCGGCACAATGCTTCATATCAATGACAGTGGCACAGCTCCTTGGTCCTTGGTCCTTGGTCCTTGCTCCTTCGTCCTGCGTCCTGGTGGAGGGTTCATGTCTTATGCTCAGGCGAATTATGAAGTGGCTGGCGCATAAAAATTTATTGCTGCGAAATAAAAATCAGCGTAAAACGTCCGTCCGTCCATGAACAATGCTCAAGGACTACATCCTTGTTTATGCTTATGTACATAACTACCCCAGCAATATCTATCTCTGTGCGTGTGTGTGCGGCTGGTCCACAGATGAAATCAGCATGTGAAAAAAAAGACGAGGAAAAAAGTGAAAATAAAACTGAATCTGCGGTTGGCTGACCCAATGCAGGGCGAACGGACGGAAGGACGGACGGACAGGCAGACGGACAGGCAGACGGACAGCTGGACGTCGTCCGCGGCGAGGGGTTCAACTGTCAAGCCAAGTGCAGCCCTTGTGAGTGGGCCCTTTGGCCCTTTTTGGGCCGCGGGGCCCCAGCGACAAGAAAGTCCTTTTAATCTTAACACATATCATCATGATAACAATTTGGTCACTTTAAGTGAGGCAAATTTATTTATAAGCCGTTGTTGTTTTTTTTCTTCTTTCCTGTTATGTTATCTGCCCCGCCCCCTCCCACACGCCCCCACCCCCGGGCCCGTCGGCCAAATGGCCAGCCGACACTGATTCAGTTGCTCTATTATTTGTATCCTGAATCACTTGCGACTATCTGTCTCAGCTGGAACGCCCTTTGGCCAAGTATGCAACGTTTATTTCAGATACCCTGTAAGGCAGTGGTACGTAAGGGGTATATGGGAGCTAAGTGAATGAGAGAGAGAGAGAGAGAGAGAGAGAGAGAGAGAGTTAGACAGAGATAGAGAGAAATAGAGAGAGAGAGAGAGAGAGAGAGGCAATTTTTAAAATATTTTATTTTAATTTGAACATTTTTAAAATATTTTATTTAATTTATTTTTATTTTTAAAATATTTTTATTTTATGTTATTTTGTTTTAATTTTAAAGTTTTCTAATTATTTTTTTATTTTTATTTTGTTTATTTTAATTTTTAAAATATTTTATTTAAATTTGAAAATTTTTAACTTTTATTTTTTAACTTTAATTTTAAAAATATTTTTTTTAACTTTTATTTTAAAAATATTTTTTTTTCATTTTAATTTTTAAAATAATTCATTTTTAACTTTAATTTTTGAAATATATTTTTTTTCATTTTAATTTTTAAAATATTTTATTTGATTTTGTTTTAATTTTAAAGTTTTGCAAATATTTTATTTTATTTCTATTTTTTTAATTTTAATTTTTAAAATATTTTATTTTATTGATTTTTAATTGTATTTTTTTTTAATATAATTTTAATTATAATAATGTTATATATATTTTATATAATTTTTTAACATTTTCGTAATTTAAGTTAGTTTTGGTATATTAATTTAGTAATTTAATTTGTATAGTGTATTTTTCCAGCATATCAACTGTATTTTTCTGCAAAATATATTTTTTGTTTACCCTAAACTTACATTTTCCATCTCTAACAGCGCCCAGACTCAATTCTACAGGGCATTTCATAGTCGTTCAGGCGTCAGGCGTCGTCTGGCTTTTTTAGTGCCATTTTTTGTCGTTGGTTGTTTTTGGTGTTTTAGTAAATTGAAGCAAATGCGCTTTGATGGGCTTGTTACATGTGCTCGACCATCACTCGTCCCGCTTGCGCCCCCTGCCCCAGGCCCAACTGCCTCGCTAGCTCTGCTTGCCGTTTCGCTCCCACTCCCGCGGCTGCCGCTTTAATCGTGCTTTATGTAGCGTTACGCACTCAACGTTGTTGTTGTTGTTGTTGTTATTGCTTTCTGCTCTTCCTCTCTCTCTTTCTCTCTCTCCTTTGCCATCGTGTCCAGTCGTGTGTGTGTGTGTGTGTGTGCGTGCGTGAGCAAATATTTGTAATTTTATTACGCACTCAAGCACTCATAAATAAACAATTAGACAAAAGAAGCGAGCCAATTATTTATAGTTATAGTTAAAATGAGAGAGATGGAGAGAGAGAGAGAGAGAGGGAGAAAGCGCTGCAGAGGTCTAATCTCTTAAGAAAATCGCGCAAAAACGAAACTCGTGTCAGGTAATATCGACTATACATATAGACACTATATACAGGTGTGAGTGTGTGTCTGCAGCGGGCTTTTAACATGTCTGAGCACGCAACGTAATTTTAGTTTAATTGGGTAATTATGCGCATACAGAGAGCTAGACCAAGAGAATTCGTTGCTTCGTTTGTTTCTTAGTTTGCTTTGGCTTCGGCTTTGGCTTTGGCTTTGCATGCAAATGCAGACAGAGCGGCAGCTGGATCATCGTAACTAACGGCGTTGCCACAAAGTCAGTGACAGTGTCAGGCGGGTGGGCGGGGCGGGGGCGGGGGCGGGTCGGATGTTGTCGCTTTGCAGCAGGAAACAAGCATTTTGGCTGACATGACTCGCAGCACCTTTGCATTTTATGCCTGGCTGGCAACGCTCTCTGCCTCTCTCCCTCTCTTTGGCTTTGGCTTTGGCTGTTAATTTATGTGCAGCCGCATGCGAAAGACATTTAACAAGTGTGCGAGCGAGACGCAGCGAGAGTGCAATGCACTTTTCGCATATGCAAACATCTATTGCGCTCGCTTGCGCTCGCATCTAATTGCGACAACAACAACAAGCGCAAGCTAAATATAGCACACAGACACACACACAGAGAGAGAGGCTGAGAGTCTTTAAGAAAGTTAACGGCGAAATTGGGGCAGCAGAAAGAAGAAAGAAGAACACAAAAAAAAAGTATCAGAGCGAGAGGCAGCGCTTGTGCGTGCTATCTCCCTTCGGCTGTTATTATTTGCCGGCGCGAAAGTTTTAATTTTTATTATTAACTACGAAACTTTGCGCGCAGGCAGAAAACTTAAAAAGGCGGCCAGACAGACAGGCGTGGCCGTGCGTGCCAGAGCGGGACGGCCGCAGACAGCGCATAGACGCTCGCCAAGAGGGATCTAGCGCGGCCAGCAGCGGCGGCTATTGAAAGGGGTTGCGCAGGCGGCTGGCAAAGTTTAAAAGTAAAGTTTTTGGCGCTCGCTCGACTGTCTCCCTCTCTCTCTCTCTCTCTCTCGCTCTCTCTGTGGCTGCGTTAAACGTCTGTAAAGTATAACTTTGTTTTAGGTTTTTGGGGTTTTCCAGTACGTAGACCCCCAGCAACCCCCACCACCCCCAGCCCAAGCACCTCGCGACTCGCCACTAGCTTTACCATATGATTCCTTGGCGTTTTTCTTTGCCACAGTTGCCAAAATCGAGCAAGGTCAGGGACAAGGCTGAAGTTAGCTCTAACTCTCTCCCACTCCCACTCCCACTCCCGCTCTCTCTTTAAGCTGCATTTGCATAAGGCGACTGCTTAAAGCCGTTAATGATAAAAACAAGTTGATGATTTGGCCTGGCGGACGTTGGCCAGAACTTTAAGCAGCGTTGCCACCTGAAGCAGTGTTGGCTAAGGGCAAATGTTTGTTGATTTTGATGGCTGATGATGGGAGTTTGAGACTGGGCAGGCACTGTACATTGCAGTGTTGCCAACTTGTCTCGCTTAAGCAGTGTTGGTTAACGTCGAATAAGACTTTTATGAAATAGTCTAGTGGAAAATAAATAGGTGTTGGCTAACATTGTATTAAACTCGTATTTAACAATTATCATAGTCCAGTGTTGGGCAATGTCAAATGAGACTTCTGTAAGATAGTCTAGTGTTTAAAGAATAACAGTGTTGATTAACATTGTATTAAGCTCGTATTTAACAGCTCTTTTTCATGCACAATTATCATAGTCCAGTGTTGGTCAATGTCAAATGAGACCTCTATGAGATAGCCTAATGTAAAATAAATAACAGTGTTGGTTAACAGCACACATAACATGATTTCAACAGCTCAACTCTTAATATGAATTGCCTGAGCTTCATGCATAATTATCATAGGCCAAATTCTCTTCAGTTCCCTTTTGTGCTGTCATTCGTAAGCGTTTCACAGCCTTTGCCTTTGCTATGCCAAATTTCCCATTGCAAACTCGAATTTCCTTACAAAACTGCAAATTCTTTTGTAATTTATTAACTGTGACTTTAAAAGACCGAAAGGGAGAGAGGGAGAGAGAGCGGGGGGGGAGGGCGGGTCAGAGAGGAGGGTGGCTGTAGCCATGGGGCACGTCCATTGCTGGACACACGCACATTATTTATGCTGCATTTAACTTTGGTTTGGCACTGGCCAAAAGTAAAGCCCTGCCCAGCCCCCTTTCAGTTGGCGCGCCACTGTTTTGCGGTTGAAATTCGTGTCGGAGCCGGGAGTTAGGTGGTTGGGGGTGGCAGCAGGGGGCGTGGCAAAGTGCGCATATACACAAATTAAGTAACACTTACAATGCCCAGTGTCCAGCTGAAGGCAAATTCAGCATTCGGATTCCATTTTGGGTCGCACACACCCCCCAGCCATACCCCCCACCCCACCCCTATGTGTGTGTGTGTGTGTGTGTGTGTGTGTGTGTGTGTGTGCGGGGCTCTTTTTTGCCGTAGTGACCAAAAATTGAAAAACCGCCTGCAGTTGTAAAATGTTCAGGCGTGAAAACCTCGTTTGAGGTTTGCTCCATTCACTCGTCGCACAGCTCTCTCTCTCTCCCTCTCCCTCTCCCTCCCCCCGTCCGCCACCCTCTCTGTGACTTACTCCTTTCTTCTGCTGCTACCACCCTCCCTCCCCCTCTCTCTGTGTGTGCCTCATGCATTATAACGGCGCACTCATTTAAAAAGCCAAAGTGAAAATCCGCCTCATGTCGACTTTTGGGTACGAAATTTATTTTGCTTCGTTTTTTTTTTTTTTGGTTTTTTTTTTCTGTGTAAATCCAAAATCCACTTCAGCTTCTCGCATTCATTAACATTTTTCCATTTTCCATTTGCCATTTGCCATTTCCCTCGCTTTCTTTTCAACTCGAGCGACGGCTGAGCCGCTGCCGAAAACAAAACAATTTCACGCGTTTTTAATGCGCTGCCATTTGAAACATTTTTAAATAGCATAAATCTCATACATATGCAATTTATGCACACACACTGCCACACACACACACACACACACACACGTACAGGCAGTTGCCAATTTGAAATTATTGCGTTAGGCAGGTGCTACCTAGCCCCACACCCGCTCACCTGGCGCTGGAGCTAAGAGCGCGCTAAGAAAACCAAATTACCACAATTCGAGGCGAAAAGAATTCGAGGCGCACAGTGGGGCAAAAGCTGCGAAATGTGAATGTGAATAACAGTATGTTAATTGAAATGTTAAAGAATGTAAAGTGCAAATGTTAAAGAGTCTAGAATGAAGAGTATGCATATGAATGACGAATGAAGGGGGGAGAATGAACAGGGGAGAATGAACAGGGGAGAATGAACAGGGGAGAATGAAAACTGAAGACTGAAGAATTAAGAATAATGAGTATATAGAATGAAGAATGATGAATGATGGATGGTGAATGATGCATGATGCATGATGAATGATGAATGAAGAATGAAGGATGAAGAATGAAAAATTATGAATGAAGAATGAAGAATGATACAGGATGAAGAATGAAGGATGAAGAATGAAGGATGAAGAATGAAGGATGAAGAATGATGAATGAAGGATGAAGAATGAAAAATTATGAATGAAGAATGAAGAATGATAAAGGATGAAGAATGAAGGATGAAGAATGAAGGATGAAGAATGAAGGATGAAGAATGATGAATGAAGAATGAAGGATGAAGAATGATGAGTGAAGAATGAAGGATAAATAATGATGAATGAAGAATGAAGAGGGGAAAATGAAAACTGAAGAATAAAGAATAATGAATATATAGAATGAAGAATGATAAATAATGAATGAAGCATGATGCATGATGCATGATGCATGATGCATGATGCATGATGCATGATGCATGATGCATGATGCATGATGCATGATGCATGATGCATGATGCATGATGAATGAAGAATGAAGGATGAAGAATGAAGAATGAAGAATAATGAGTATGTAGAATGAAGAATGATGAATGATGCATGATGAATGGTGAATGATAGATGATGAATGAAGAATGAAGAGCGAATAGAGAAGAGGGGAGAGGGGGAATGAGTATATCTGGGGAATGTATCTCTACGCCTCTATCTCTCTTTTGTCATCCCAGTATCTCCATCTCTCTCTTTATCTCTCTCTCTCTCTCTCTCTCTCTCTCTGTGTGTTTCCCTGGCTTTCTCTTTCTCAGTCTCTCTCAATCTACATTTCTCCTTATATTTCTAGCTTTCTCTCTCTCTCTCTCTCTCTCTCTCTTTTATATTCTGTCTCTCCTGCTCTCTCTCTCTATCTCTCTGTTTCCCTCTCTCATTACGTCGGTATCTCTTTATCTCTGTCATCTGTCTCTTTCTCCATATCTCTCTCAAACATTCTCTGTCTCACTGCATCTATCATTCTCTGCTTTTCTCTCGCCCTCTTTTCTCCTTCTCTTTCTTTCTTTACCATTTATCAGTTCTCTTCTATAATCCATTATTAAATATTTCCTTCTCCTTTTACATCTTTACTCCTCTCTCTCTCTCCCTCTCCCTCTCCCTCTCTCTCTCTCTCTCTCTCTCTCTCTCTCTCTCTCCCTCTCTCTCTCTCTCTCTCTCTCTCTCTCATTGCTAAAGTTTCAAGTGTAATTGATACACCCATACACCCACTCACCCACATCTCTATTTCCATGTGGCATTTGCTTCTCTCATAAATTTTCCGCCTTTTCTCTTTTGCCAATTTTCCAATTACACAAAATTTTCACTCGACCCTGGGCCAATGTGCGTCGCGTTGCCAACGCGTTGCCAGCTGCAATGTAAATAAAAATTAAATGCACAAAAACAAAAAAAACAAGTAAGAACGTTGCTGTCGGACGCAACCGACAGCGAAATACTATTTCACGACCCAGCAGCACACAGGGGCATATATCACATTATATTTTTTAAAATTTAACCTTACATCCCCACTTTCGCCGCTCAAATTAGCTGCAGACTAAAACTTTTCATTGGAGGTGGCCAGACAGTTTCAATTAGGATCGAACCCTTACCTTAGCAAACACACGCACCTAAATCGAGAGAGATGGCATCTCTCAAAATGAGAGAGGTGGCAACTCTGAACATGTGATTTAAGTAGCGAGCGTAGAGGTGTGGGCTCGAACCCCGGTGCGGTCATGTTGATATTTTTGTTATATTTTCCTTATTTAGTTATTTTGTATTAATAAAATATTCTTTTCAAACATATATTTATAATTTAACAAATCAAAAGACAAGGTCAAAGGTCACAAAGTCATTATTTGGCGCGTTATTGGCTCAGAAGCTGCACATTTTTCAGTTTTGATTTGCCACGCCCCCAGTGGCCGTAGACAAATAATTTTTGGCATGTGCATAGAGTGGGCGTTCTGGAATATAACTGTAAAGTTTGGATGCTTACATTCGAAAAATGCGAAAATTACAGGGTATTTTTCTGTATGTCACGCCCCTTTTGGGGCGTAACAATAATTTTTGGGGCATCGATAGAGGAGGCCCCAGTAACTTAACATTCAATTTTGAAGCTTCTAGCACTAAAACTGTGGGAGATATAAGCTGATATTAGTTGCCACGCCCCTGAAGGCGTAGATATATCCGCCATAGCTTTTCGATTGTGGGATGTTAACCCGAGTATATATACCAAGTCTCAAGTCTCTAGCATCAATAGTGCTCAAAATATAACGAAACTAGTAAAATCACTATATCTTCAGATCCGATTTGCCACGCCCCTAGTAGGCGTGGCTATAAAACTTGGGCGATCCTTATAGGAGCGTAACAGTAACCCACGTGCCAAATTTGGGCGTTCTAGCTTTAAAACTGTAGAAGATACAGTTTGACCCGATTTGCCACGCCCCCAATGGGCGTAGATATATCCGCCATAGCTTGTTGATTTTGGGATGTCGACATGAGTGTTCAGTTAAAATCTCAACTCTCTAGCTCTTCTAGAAGTAGTGTTTCTGAGATACAGGAAAATGCATTTTCCGATTTGCCACGCCCCTAGTGGGCGTATCGGGAAAATCTTGACACTTTATCAGACGAGGGTATACACGAGTATATATTTCAAATTTCAAGTCTCTAGCTTCAATAGCGTGGAAATGGTTTGCGTTCATACGGACAGACGGACAGACGGACAGACGGACAGACGGACAGACGGACAGACGGACGGACAGCATGACGGACATTGCACAAAACCAATATACTATATCACTACGTGAAATAGTATAAAAACAGAGAAAAAACATTTTTAAATTCGACTTTTCTTCGGATGTGCCGTAATGTCTCAATCTCAGACTCGAGTGTGTGTGTGCTGGTGTGTGTGTGTGTGTGTGTGTGTGTGTGTGTGTGTGTGTGTGTGTGTGTGTTTTTTGTGCACAAGTGTTGGCGCAGTTACTTAAATGCTCCTCCGCCCACACACGCAGCCACCGCCCGTCTCTACTGTTGCCCACACTCACACACACACCCATGCCCCTTCCACTCACTCACCCCCTCCCCCTCCCGCTCTTCCTCCCCTGCCTTGGACCACTCACTGTTTAAATTAATTCAAATTAATTCACTTGCGTCGCAGCTGCTTCGGCTCAAATTTTATGCGCGATTTTCATTTTACAACAAAAGCATTTGGCATTCAGCCAGCTACACCCCGCCTCGCCTCGCCTCCCCTCCTTTCTACCCTTAGCAGGGGTTGGGGCACCTACAGACTGCAGCAGCAGCAGCAGCCGCCGCAACTGCTGCTCAAACCCAGCCACAGCGATCGCTCCCAATTGGAATCCAAAATGAGCTGAAATGCCATAAGTCCAGCGGAAGATATTGAAATTGGAATATTATGCTATAAGACTAGGGGAAGATAGTATACGATATAAAGATTATATTATGATAGTACCAGTAATCATAAGAGATAATGGTATAGTGGTATATCATATATCATATATCATATATCATATATCATATATCATATATCATATATCATATATCATATATCATATATCATATATCATATATCATATATCATATATCATATATCATATATCATATATCATATATCATATATCATATATCTCTTCTTTCCATCTTCCATCTTCAAATTCTCTCTTCTACCTGCCATTTCTTCTCTTCTGTCTTCCATTTTCCATGTTCCATCTTCAAACTCCCCTTTTTCGTCTCTCAATTCCCGTCTTCTCTCTTCTTTCTTCTCTATTTCCACTTCAAGTTTCTTTCTAGCATGCTCTCAGTTATCTTTTCTTTATTCTCTCTCTCTCTCCCCCCCCCCCTCTCTCTATCTCTCCCTTCTTCCATCTTCCATATCTAACTTCATAGCTATATATACTCTCCTCTATAGCTCTCTCCCAAGTTATCTAAAATTCTCAAATACTTAAACGTAAGTTCCCCTCTTTCTCTTTCCATCCAGCTCCACCTCCAGCTCCCTCCCTCTCTCTCTCTCTCTCTTCCTCTCTCTCTCTGCTCATCGTAGCTATTTAAGTGGGCATTTAGAACGCATCAGAGTCCAATATTTATTTCCTTGGGCTTTTCTTTTCTTTTTTTTATCGAAATATCAATAACATAAGCTACTTAAGTGACAGGGCGGGCGACATCGAGCACCTGCCGGGGGCGTGGGGGGGGTGTGGGGGAGAAGCCAAGGTTCGCTTGTTTGTTGTATTGAAAGCCGAACAAAGGCGCGCAAAACAACAGAGAAGAGAAAACAAAAAGAAAAAAAAAACGAAAGTGCGAAAAGAAAAGAAAAGAAAAAGCAGAAGAAAACTGAAAGAAAACCAAAGAAAATGCGCTGCCAATAGCACAGCAAGTGCCCACAATGAGAGAGAGAGGGGTGATTCCAGAGGGGGGTGACTCGGTGGGTGGGTGGGGCAGGCAGTCGGTCGGTCGGTCGGGCGGCTCTCATGTGCCAGAGTGAAATGCGTTAATTCCATTTTCTTAATTAAATGCACAAACAAAATCACGGAAATGAAAAATAAAATCCAAGTCTTTTACACTCAATGATTTGTTTTCATTAAGACAAGAAATTCTCATTAACAATGGCAATGACAGCGAACAGCAACGAGCGCCACCAACAACAATGGCAGAGGGCGAGCTGGTAGGGGGGCGTGGCGTGGTGTGGCATGGCTAAGAAACCACCGATAGCTGCAGAAGCAAAAGGCACCAAAGCAGCGCAATTGAAGACGCGAAACGAAGTCGCAGGCATTTGGACATTGTTGTCCTGCTTATCGTGGTTGTTATACCCTGTAGCTGGCGTGGGAGTAGGGTATATTGCCTATGCATGGATTAGGCAATTGAACATGTTGAGCTCAAACTGTGTAAATTGGTGTGTTTCCATAATTAATACTACAAATCGTGCGCTTTTGCGTGCTATCGATAACTATCGATAGACAAGCTTAATCTATTCAGCCATATATCGAGCGCTTTTAGCAGCTAGCCTGTGTAATAGTATACAAAGCTCTATATTATGTCATGTTCTTGCACATATAAATTACTTAATGATAGCAGAACGATATATATCGATAACAATGCTATACCTTAGTGGCAGATACTGTAAGTCTTAGACGCTGAGCTCAAATTTGTTACATAAATGCAGTTGTAATACAGCTGGATGTTTAGCTATGCTCACGGAATCGATAACAATCGATATAGATCGTATATCGATATCATTACCACATCCCAAGCCTACAGATTTCAAGTTAAATTACTTATGCAGCTGCTCTTATGCATATACCATTTGCTTGTATTAACGAAATAAATCGATAACAATCGATTTTTATAGAAATGTGGATATAGCTGTAGCTGGATTGCTCAAATATACATATACACAGAGAGTACAGCATATAGAAGCCTATATGCTCCATAGTACAGCATAAAAGATCTCTTTAGTCACCATAAGCCGATATCGATATATATCGAAACTAAGTTTTATCGACATTTCTCATAGCTTCAACCAGCCAGCAACTATGCCAACTCTCTCACTCTTCAAGTCATGTGCCAAAGCTGGGTATCTGCTAGTCGTGCATGCCCGACTTGCCGTCCGATGGGCGCATTCCCAAATGCGCCACATTTTAATTGCCAGCAATTGTCGCCGGCAGCGCAGCTGCTTTTTTGGCCAAGCAACTGCTTCAGCTGCTGCCCCCGTCCCCAGCATCAGCCCCCGCCGCAGCCCCCGCCACGCCCTTAGTTATTATGCCTGTTGTCCCCAGCAAGGCGTCCAAATTTATGACATACTTCTCAGCGCAATTGTTGGCGCGATTTACGCGCCTTTGCTTTATTCCACAGATTTCTTGCCCCAGCCACTCATTCGGGCTGGGGTTTGGGGGTTGTGAATGGGTTTTTTGTTGCCGCCAGCAGACAAGAGGGGGGTGGGGGTGGGGGTGGAAACAGCGCTTTGCAATTAGCTAAAACAATCGATAAGAATCGAAGCACTAATCAAATTAATCGAATTCCATTATTTGCATTATTTTGCCTGGGCCGGGGGGAGGGTTGACATACGGGCTTAAGCTTAATATGGATTAAATATATATATATATATATATATATATATATATATATATATATATATATATATATATATATATATATATATATATATAAACTGATATAGCTATAGTTATTGCTATGCTTATGCATATAGCCTGCCTAAGCCTCTCTCACACACATGCCCTTCGCCCATAAAAGTATGCTAATATTTATGTGCTGAGCCAAAACAAAAGCTTTTCATGCGAGTTTTTCATCAACATTTCCCATTTTCCGTTTACCCCATTCATAATCTAATTTCCTAAAACACAAGCCGAATGCCAGCTTAAGCGCCGTCAGCTACTTTTTTAATCACATTTGGCATTTAGAAACAGTTATGCAGTTTGTCAAACTTTTTAATATATGCAAACATCTCTCTCTCTCTGTGTGTGTGTGTGTGTGTGTGCTTGATAGTCGCCATTTTGTTTTGCTGCGCTGTTTATTTTCCATTGGCTAATGACGCCCTTTATGCGCTAATTAGATCTGATAAGCCCGTCTAGTGCACCGTTATCGATTGTGAGCTGTCTGCGGCGACTGCAGCCAACTGACCGTGTGACGACAACGCGCGCAGTGTGGGACAAAGGCCGCTAATCGCACAAAATGGCGGCAAAGAGCAGTGCACACACAAAAAAATAAAACACAGAAAAGAACCTACAACAACAAACGCTGCTGACGTCGCTGCTGACGTCGCTGCTGCGTCTGCTGCTCGCTCGGCTGCTGCGTTTCGTTTCGTTTCGTTTCCTTTCGTTTCGTTTCTTTGCTTTCCTTTTTTTTTAGTTTTTTTTTATATTTTTTTATATATTTTTTTTTATTATTTCTTTTTTGCAGCTGGCATTTTGTGCATTTTATGGTTGCCCTGGCAATGGACCCGCCTTCTTTGGCTGGCTTCACCTATCGCAGCGTCCGCTGCACGACTGCGATGACGACAGACGGCAGCAACGGCGCTGCCCATAGCCAGCAGCTGCAGCGCGAGCGAGAGCGAGAGAGAGCGCGTCACTGCCAACTCGCTCTCAGTGCTCTGTGTCGTTGCATGTGCCTCGCAGCATGCAGCTCCCTCTCCCGCTCACTCACACTCGCGCACAGCATGCAGTCGGCTGCGACACCAGCAGCCACCCCTCTCCCACTCGTGCGCTCGCTCTCACGTAGTTTATTTGTATGCGACGCACTCACTCTCTGCTCTGCCTGCGCGCGCTCTCGCTCTCACTCTTTGCACTTGTTGTTGTTGTCTTGTGTTTTTTTTTTGCGAGCGCAATGCAACGGTAAAGCTTTAAGCATTGCCTTTGCCTTTGCCTTTGCTATTGCCTTTGCTATTGCCTTTGCTATTGCTATTGCCGTCTCGCTCGCACACATAATTTGCAACTCATTTTGCAGATGGTTTTTTATGAATTGCCATGCAATTTTTAATGAAATTTATCGCGCTTATCTGGGCGCATTAATCAAACGGTATTCGTTATACCTCTTATCAGCCATTCGACCGCCCGGCCCGCAACAATAAATAAGCAGCGCGAACATCCGCTGCGGAACAGACTGTTGCGCCGCAGCGGAGGTCGCTAATTTAAACCAAATGAATTGGCACATTTTTCACTTTTACCCCCACCCGCACCCGCACCAACCAGCCAGTGGCGCAACAGCCGCGCACCACCACAAAGGTGGCAACAACAATAAAGGCTGCCAGCGTAGTCACTTAATCCATGCCGCGATAAAAATCTCGAAAATCCAACTTAAGTGTTTGGTAATTTATCTCGCTGTGAGCGAGCGTAACTTTTGCGCCTGCCACCTCTCTCTCTCTCTCCCCCTCTCTCCCTCTCTCCCTCTCTCTCTCTCTCTCTCTCTCCCATACGCGACATTTTTTGCATATAATCGTCTGTCTCGCTCGCTCGCTCGTCAATCGTCACTTCGTCTGGCTGCCTGACTACGTCAGTCATCAGGCTCATTCGCGCGCAAACCACAAGCTGCCATGCCACGCCCCCCCACCCACACACCAGACACCAGCCGCTCGTTGTCAGTCATTTTGGCTTTGGTTTTATTTCCTTTTGGGCTCGATGAAATGATAAATGATGAAAAATGTTGCAAAAGATTTAAAATGATCCAAGAGCAAAGTCAACATCAAATCAGCCGCCCCCCGAACCACCCCGAGCCACCCCCAACCACCAAATGAGCTTGCAAATACGAAATTACAGTTAGCCAATTCCGGCGCAGCTGAGCCAAGCCGAAAATTGAAAAACTAAAGCGAACTAAATGACTTTTCCGTGACTGAAAGAGAAAACCCCGAAAATCTCATCGAATGCGACAAAATCTCGTAAAGACTTTGATTAAAATTAATTAGCTTTCGCCACTTAGTGCGTAACTGTAAAATAGGTCACCAAATCACATGAGCGAGAGAGAGAGGGAGAGAAGGAGAGAGAGAGTGAGACAGAGAGTCCTGCGAATCCTTGCAGTATTTAAACTGGAAGCGCCGCGAGGCGTTCGAAGTTCAAAGTTGTTTGAAGCGCAAACTCAACTATTTTGATACCCTGCCAAATGCGTAAAGCGGGCATATTAGTTTATCTACTGGGTATGCCAGCTCACGCTTTGGTCGCCCGGCCAGCGGCATGCCTATCCCTCCGTTTCATTCATCCGTCCTGCTCTACGCTTGTCTGTGTCATTAGTTCTACCAGCTGTCCGTCCGGCCGACTCTCTATCCGTGAGCCTATCTATCAGTTTGTCGATCTGTCGATCCCTCTACCCACCTATCTGTCCATCCATCCGTACTACTGTCCATTACTCTGTCCGTCCGTCCGTCCGTTGTTGGTCTCTCCATCCGTACTGCTGTCCGTCCGCACGTTCATCCGTTATTCCATCAATCTGGCCAGTCATCCACATGGGTTCATCCATCTATCCGTCCGTCCATATATTTGCCTATCCGTCCGTCCGTCCGTCCGTTCATCCATTTCTCAGTCAATGTGTCCGTTCATCCATATGTTCTTCTATATGTTTGTCTCTCCGTGCGTTGTCTCCATCCATTCATACAGCTGCTCATCCGTCGTTCTTTCTGTCCGTCCGTACACCTCTTTTCCCCATCCGTCCGTCCGTCTCTCTCTCTCTCTCTCTCCCCGCTTTTACTTCCAATTTCAATAGACCTTAGATCAGGTATCAACTCATAACTCTCTCCCACTCTCCCTCCCTCTCCCTCTCTCTCTCTCTCTCTTGGCTGCGATCATCTGGCAACGCTCGCACAGCGCAATTTCAACAGTTTTTCAATTTCAGCCAAGCGAAAATACGAAAATTACTTTCTTATATAATAGTTTTACGGCGCGGGGGCGTGACACGCCAGCCAGACACGCCCACTCGGGGCGCCGCAGCTCATCAGACTGAACTGTCGAATAACTCGATATACACTTGGATTTTATATAAGGGAAGGGCATGGCCTGGCCTGGCTTGCCCTGGCCTGCCCTGGCCTGGCCCATGTATAAGCATGTGAATGCCAGGGGGGTAGGGCTAGGGGTTGGGGCTCAAGGGTTGGGGCTCGCTGCTGTTGCAGGTCGGAGTTTTAAATAGCCATTAGCGAAAACGCTTATTAAAAATTTACATTTCATTCCACTTTACAGCTGAGCGACGACGTCGTCGTCGTCGTCGTCGTGAGCTCAAACTGAAGGATGTCAGACGGCGCAGCGAGAGAGGGGGAGGGAGCGGGGCAGGGAGAGGGGCAGGGGTAGTGGGAGTGGAAGTGGGCGGGGTCATGACGACGCAAATTCACTTGGCACAAGCGGCCGGGCGCACTTCCAGCCTCGATGGGGTTAAAATATTTTGCTGCTGCCGCTGCTGCCAGGCCTCAGCCTCAGCCTCAGCCACAGCCTCAGCCACTGCTGCTAGCTACTTCCGCTGCTGTTGCTGTTGCTGTTGCTGTTGTTGTGTCTTTAGGTGTTCATGCCAAGTTAATTTAATAATAAAACTGAAATTTAATTCATTTGTGGATAGGCCAAGGCTGCAGCTCCAGTGGCGCGTCCTGCTCGATTGAGGTCCATTCAGCGCCGCAAAACTCCTCGGGGATAAACCCGGCTGCCCAGCTACCCTGACCGCCCTGGCGCCTCGCCTGGCCAAGCGTCTTTTGCTCGTTTTTAATAATATTTTCCAGTTATCTGACCTTTTTCTTGTGCTGCTCGCACAAAACATTCTGATGGCTCCCGGCCATGAGCGAAAATGGCGGAAATGGCCAGCCCGAAACTCCTGAAAACCCTTTCTCCGAGGGACCTCAGCTCAGAGTGGCGTCTTCCCGCCAAACGGTTTTAATTATGCGTCAGGCTTTAAGCTTAGCCAACTTTAAGTCCCATATTCAATAGCTAAACCCAAGCAGCCCCCTCTCAGCCCCCTCTCGGCCCCCTCTCTGCCTCCCTCCTCTGGCCGCTCTCTAGCTGTCGCTTTGCATAATTTGCGAGCGCTTTTTTTGGCACTTGCAGCCAAATTGAATTGGGTACAACTAACCGCCGAATGCGCGCCGCACAATTAAGGCTGAGGTTAGTCAACCACCCAACCACCCAGCCACCCAGCCACCCACAGCTGACATATATGTGCCCTGTGGCTTCACTGTGCGTGTGGGGGGATCTGCGGGTGGCAGCTGTCAGTGCGTTAGTCAGTTACTGTCAGAGCGCTAGCCTCACTCTCCCTCTCTCTCTCTGGCTCCCTGGAGCTGTCTACCTGGCGGCAGCTTGGTCCCAGGGTGGCGAAGCGTGTCGACGCCGTCGAGTTGGAGATTGGATTTTGCGAGCAAATTGCAGCTGAAGATTCCAAATGTGGGCATACATAAAACATATTCTACAAAATATTACACAGAGAGCTAGTTAGCTAACTGCGAGCGGGGTGGAGAGCGGGCGGGAGAAGGAGGGTGAGAAAGCTCTGGCCATGTGCAGCTTGCATAAGTCAGAGACAAAAACTATTTGGCTGGAGCAAAGCGCAGCGGAAATACTCTTTCAAGGAGGTTAGAAATCGGACGGAGAGAGAGAGAGAGGAGGAGGAGGGAGAGAGAATGAGAGAGGGAGATAGAATGAGAGAGGGAGAGAG